>JASCZI010241945.1:34533-59000 GCA_036250425.1 Stylosanthes scabra | reverse complement strand
GCTTCGTTTCTTTCATAAAGAATCGATTCTTTGAAGTTTCTTCTACAAGAATCGATTCTTTTACCCAAAGAATCGATTCTTTTCATAAAAAACAGTTATACATATTCATATCAAACTGAAGCCCCGGACGTTAGCTTTCTAATGCAACAAGAACCACATCGTTTGGACCTCTGTAGCTCAAGTTATTATCATTTTAGTGCACAAAGGTCAAGTTTGACAGCATGCACTAAGCTTTTAAAACAGCTAACAAGTTATTAAACTTTTACGGCCATAGTTTTCGTAAAACCTTTTCTTTAAAGACATTTTCTTGTGTGTGTGTGAGAGAGATAACCAACTTTTGGTTCTTACAAGAAATTACCTAAGTCCTAAGAATATTCTTCGTTGTTTCTTTGATCTTGCGGACTTCTATTTCTTGTCGTTGTTGTTTGCTTTCAAAGCGAATCCTCAAATCCGTTGTTGGTTGTCATTCATCAAAACCTTAAACATCCAATACATATTGTAACATGGTTTACACTGTTCTCGATAACAAACTGCAACCAACCCCGATAATTTCTCAATTGAAAACAAACCTTTGTTTCTACTTCCTAGGGAGAACGACTCGAGTCTAGTACTCGGTATTTTCAAACAAGGCTGCACGCATCAAGGACGTCCCAAACACTCCTTCTGTTAGAGGTCCTCTACTAATCCTCCCTGCACCGCTACCGATTCCTAATATCAGCGAGGTGCGAAGTTTTTTTCAGGAACTAGATCTTGAGAACAGGCATGCGGAGGATCCGTCGATAGAGCGTGTTACTGATGAGTACAATACGGATGGGGGAGTTGAGTTCAAAGTGGGGGCACAGAATGCAAAACCGACAGGCAGTACTCATGTCAGTGAAGAACTATAGCATACGAAGGAATGCCGAGTACAAGGTTATTGAGTCTGATCGACTGAAGTACCACTGTCGATGTAAGCATCGCAAGCCGGGTGTCCATGGATGATTCGAATTGTTTTATGACAGAACCTGGGATATTGGTATGTGCGACTTATATGTCTTTTTTAATTAATCTGACAATTGTAAATGTTCTCTTCAACAACCATAACCCCTTTATTTTCTTCGCAACCTACTTCGATGTTTTTGTAGGGAGGTTCGGAAGAACGGCGGTCGCCACACTTGTTTAGTCCCCGTGATGGCAGAGGATCACTCTCAGTTAGACAGCTCATTGATGACAAATGTCGTGCTGCCAATGATCAAGACAAATCCATCGGTTTCGGTTCCGTTATTGCATAGTGCTGCTCAGCAGAGCTATCATTTCAAGCCATCATACAGAAAAATGTGGATGGCCAAGAAGAAAGTGATGGTACAATTGTACGGTGATTTTGAAGAATTGTACAACAAGGTTCCATTTCTGCTCCAAGCATTCCAGGATTTTCTACCCGGCATTGCAGTTGCTTTTCAAGTAGTTCCTTACTATGAAGGAAATTTGGTAGATCATGACTCCAGTCAGTTTGACAAGGTCTTTTGTGCTTTTCCACCTTGCATAGACGCTAAACCAAAGATAAAATCACACCTCGAAGTGAGTGGGAACAAGACTACTTTCCTCCTATCGGGAAACCACTGTGGAAACCTCTGATAAATCCACGACATCATCAGTGGTGCGCACTCGGCAATATCAGTCGTGGCTCGGTCACTTGCGCGACATAAGCAGTGGTATGTGTAACAAAGAACCGCCAAACCCCAAGAGAGCTTCTTGCAGGAGCCAAAGTCTGCAAGAAGAGGCAACCAGCGCACAGACACCACTGCTAAAAATCTCTCACGCAGCAGCCAACAGGATCATCGTCAGTGCGGGGACCAAGGAGATACACGACATCCTGTAAAGTGATGGTGGCCTCTCCAAACGGAAGATGAAAAGTATAGGTCTCAGGTCGCCAGCGCTCAACAAATGAAGAGAGCAATGGACCATCGATGTCGAAGTCCATCAGCGTCAAAGGATTTCTACAATGATGATGTAACTAAAATTTAAAACTCTAAAGCACAAATTATAAAGGATTTAAATTCAACATATATCATTGTTAATGTTACTAATAACATAAAAAAGTTTAAAATTATAACCTAAACAAAAATTTCTAACACTAAAAAATTTAAATTTATACCATTAAATATTAAAGTACCATTTACATTAAATAATTAAAATTTATACCCTAAACAATACGTAATAACCAGCATTAAAAATTTAAAACACAATCCCTAAACATATCATATTCACTAGCATTTAAAAAGTAAAACATAATTCCTATAAAATTATATAATCACTAAAATAAAATAATCATAATTGCTAAACAATAATCACTAACATTATATAATTAAAATGTATACCCAAAATATAAAGTAATCACTGCATTGCATACCTACCCACTAAAATCAAGTAATTAAAATTTATACTCTACACAGAGGAATTCTTACCTGGAAGTCCTGCGCACCAAACACGTGTGTCGTTCCAGTGAGCCTGTTGATGTCCAAAATACGCATTGCTGGCTGTCGTTGGCTACGCCCTGCGGTTTGTCCTCGTTCCGCCCGGCAAGTTGTCGCCGTCCGCGCCCTGCCGCTTGTCTCTGACCACCGCTTGCCATAATAACACTAGGAGTACTTTATTTTTACTAGAATATGATAAAGAGAGTGATTATTTGCAAAAATAAACATTCACTCTCGGCCCCTTATATATAGGCGTATATAAAGCCAGTACCGGCCCATGGGGGCGGTATTGTTATCAACTCAATACCGGCCCATGGGGCGGCGGTATTGCTATATATCCAGTATCGGCCTAAGGCGTTACTGGGTACATTTCAATACCGCATTGGGCCGGTACTGGTTCAAAATTTTTAAACATCATTTAGCCCATTACCAACCTAAGACCGTATTGAAATGTACTCAGTACCGACCTAAGCCGGTACTAGTAATAGAATGAAATTTGGAAATAATTTTAAAACATTGGATTTCCGTAAATATCGGTTTTTTTATTTATTTAAATTTTTTTTCGTTTTACCAAAATCGAGAAATATCTTAAAAAATATTATAACAAATAACAACCAAAATAAAAGTCAAACTTACCTTTTATAAGGTGTTTATTGTATATTTTTACGAATAGTATTAGGTAACAAATAGAATATCAATAAAAAAAAATTAATTTTTATGTATCATTGTATATCTTTATACACTCTTGTCTTCTTTTTTTATTTTAATTTTTGTATTTATACGTAACTATTTTTATGCTATTGTGTGTTGTATTCACGTGTTTTATGAATTTTTCTGTGCTGATATTTACATTTTTTGTGTTATAAATGGGATGTGTGGAGATGTACAGTATTACATATAGCATTAGTGCATTACAGAACTAACAATGAGTTAATAAAAAAAAATACATCATATAAAAATTGCACAAAAAATAATTGTGTAAATAGTGGAGAAGACTGGTCGTTCAAAATAGTAGATAACAAATCTCCAAAATAGTAAATCATCTAAAATGATGGTTTTAGCCCCACAATAACGAATGAGATTGTTAGCTAGTTGTCAGTTAGAAAAATATTGGCTACCAACATTTTCTCAAAATGGTAATAGTTGTAATTTTGTATAGAATGATAAATATGTGATTTTTTTATTATATAATTTATATAATTTTACTTAAGTGATTTGTTTTTATATCAAATAAAAGATCATTTCGATAATAAATAGAAATTTTTTTTGTTATTTTTGTGATATTCTATATCAAAATAATCTTTTATTTAGTAGGTAAATAAATAATTTAGTTAGACTTGATTCGACTTAGTTAATATGTATAACATTTTTATTTTTTATTTATCTATGATACTAGAAACCCCGTGAGGAGCATACTGACATGGCATTTTCTCACGATTTTTGAATTTTTTGAAAATGCTGAGGGAAAATTATTTGATGAAGGTTGACATTCTTGAGTTATCATCCCATGTGATGAATAGGAGAGTTGGTGAGAGTTGGTGGCAATGGAACAGGAAAATTACTGTGCAAGGCTTGCTTTTCAAGTTTCTCAGTTTCTTTGTCAAATAATATATCACATATTTCACTCCCAATTTCAGCCGCACAAAAAACCGGCATCGATTTTTGAAAATGAAATTCTCCATTCCTTCAGAACCCTAACATATTTCTTGCTCCCAATTTTCAATCGATGGATGAAGGAGAATCGCATTGAAAAAGGTTAAAGCTCATGATCGGAAGGCTATCCGGTTTGTATAATGGGTTCCGTCGATCGATGGATGCACTGGTGCGAGTTTTAATTCAAATCAATGGTATTATTATTCGCGGATTTCGAGAAATTTATTTTGTTCTTCCATGAATGTAATTTTTTATTTTGTTCAGTTTATTATTTTTTGTGGTTTCAGATCTCTAATATATTTCGTTCTCCCAGATCTGATTTAATGGATGAAGAAGAAATTCAGTGAAAAAGTTAAATTCTCATGTTCATGAGGTTTCCGATTTGTTGAATGTTTTGTGTCGAAATGCTTACGCCGCGGTATGTGTTTCACGTCCAATATTAGATTTGGGAAAAGTGATGATGTTTTTCACTAACTTTTTTTTCTATGATGCAAGTTATTGGATTTTGTGATATCAGCAGCTTATTTGGAAAGGTGGGTAGTTTATGTGTGCCGCTTTGTTCATTCCTTTTCTCAAATGGGATTTGCAGAGTAAGTAGTGTGTATATTTGTCATGAAAATTTTAATTCATCAAATGTGATTTAAGATTTAAGGTTGAATCGATGTTATTGAAATGTGTTTTATTGAATTTTGCAGGTTCTTTAAGGAAGTCAATGATGTCAATTCGTCTGGAAAGTGAGTAGATAATGAGGTTTGGTTTGAATTTGTCTAATTCTGAGTGTTGCAGAAAGATGATATATTGGATAAAATGGTGTTCATATGTTTTCATTTATATGTATGTCGGGTAAGACACTGGACAATAATAAAGGTAGAATTTTCCTTTAGTTGTTTACATTAATGCTTTTGAGATTGTGTATTTAGTGATATATATCTGACTTCGGGCTTTCTGTTCTTCTAAGTAAGATTTTATTTTGTTGGAATTGCAGGCTATGTATTAAATTAATTGGTTTCAAAGGAGATGGAGGGTACTTTTTCATATATGTTTCTCTAATTATTTTATTACTGGAGTGAGATTGTAATATTTAAAGTTGGTTATCTTTTATTGTAATGTGTTATGATGAAAATTGTAGTTTCTTGAAGTAAGTGATTAATCTGTAGGTATTTTTGCAAATTAAGTAGTGTGTAGATTTGCCATCATTGTTGACACATCTCAAATGAGATTTAAGTATTTAAACTTGATTATAAATTGGTGTATTGTGCTGTGTTGAAAGATGCATGTCTTTTAAGGAATTTTAGTAGGTATATCAATGGAATTGAAAATTAATATCGTATTGTATTGTCTTTTAATGAAAGATACAGGTTTTTTAGAGAATCGAGTAGATTAGAGAGACAAGATACTGAGAAACTGCAATTTTGCATCAGGATATTGTTGGAGGTGTTGGTTTTTTATGCCCTGCATGTGTATAATTATTATTAGTGGCTATTATGTTGTTTGTGTTTGTTGTTATTATAGTTTATAATATATGAAAAAATTGGTAATCCCATTGAATAAGTTGAAATCTGATTGTTGGAAGTTTGTGCGTTGGTTGTGAATTAATGTGATGTGGATAAAAATATCTATTTAAGTTTAGTTTTGTATTTTCGTTCTAGGAATTACATAGTTTGTTATGTATTGATTTGACTGAGGTGTGTGTGGTATTGTTATTGATTTGTCGTTGCATTCCTGTGTAGGTGATGAATTTTAGGATGTGTTTCCGTCGATCTACAGATGCAGAGGTGCGAGTTTTAATTCAAATTGATGATATTATTATTTATGGATTATGAAAAAGTTATTTTGTTCTTTCATGAAGGTAATATTTTCTTTTGTTCAGTGTATTGTTTTCTGTAGTTTCAAAGCCCTAATATATATCCTTTTCTCATATCTGATTCAATGGATCAATAAGAAACTCAGTGGAAAGGTTAAATGCTCATGTTCATGAGGTTTTTGGATTGTTGAATGTTATGTGTCAATGTGTTATGTCTCGGTATGTGTTTCATGTCCAATATTTGATTTGGAAAAAGTAATAATGTTTTTCACTAATTTTTTTCCCTATGGTGTAGGTTATTGTATTTTAGTGATTTCAGCAGCTAATTTTGGAAACGTGAGTAGTTTATGTGTGCTGCTTTGTTCATTCCTTTTCTGAAATGGAGTTTCAGAGTAAGTAGTGTGTATAGGTCTTTCATTTATCAAATGTGATTTTAAGATTTAAAGTTGAATTTATTTTATTGAAATGTGTTTTATTTAATATTGCAAGTTCTCTAAGGAAGTCAATGAAAATTTTAATTCATCAAATGTGATTTTAAGATTTAAGATTGAATCGATGTTATTGAAATGTGTTTTATTGAATTTTGCAGGTTCTTTAAGGAAGTCAACGATATCAATTCGTTTGGAAAGTGAGTAGATAATGAGATTTGGTTTGAATTTGTCTAATTCTGAAAATGAGTGGAATGAATTGAGGTTCGTTGTATTTTGTGTTATTATGTTTTGTTGAAATTGGATGTTATTTAAGTAGTGGAGTTAATAAGAAAGATGATATACTGGATATAATGGTGTTTTTAGGTAGTGTTAATGTATGAGTGGTGTGTGATTTGTGTTGCTTGAAGGTTGCTGAAGTTGATGTTGACATTGATCCTTTGTGCTTATGACAGTGTAGTGATGATGTTCAGATATTTGAAAAATTGTGATTGTTTTTTGGGAATGGTGAATTATATATAATGTTATAAAAAAAAGCAAATTTAAATACATCACATTGGTTCTGCATTATTCGGATAGGGATATCTTGTTCCTGGTTGATGTAAAAAGCATTTTGTGTGTTTAATATTGTTTCTGGCTTGAAATTATCAATATGTTTCAAGTGTTTCTTTAAATTTTATTTTTTTTGGCTCAATTGTCTCATTTGTTATTTGCCTCATGTGGTTGTGGTGTGTGAGCGATGACATTGTTGTATATTATATTTTTGTTGATGCTGTAGTGTAGTCATTTCTATTGATGTTTTTTAGTTAATTTTTAGTATATTAGTATATTAGTGTAGTTAATTTTTTAGATGTTTTTAGTTAATTTTTAGTATATTATTTGTAAAAAGATTGTCAAGTGTGATGTAAGTCTGTTTTTAGTGTTACACTTTGTTTGTAAGGTTTGATTGTGTTCAGAGAAGTAAAGAGTATTGGATGTATTCATGTTCTTTGTGGATAAAATGTATGAATAATCTGCAACTGTTTTGGATGCATAATTACCAGGAAATTTTTATTATATGATAAGAAAATGATTCAGTTAATATGAAGAGTTTATATATTTACTTTTTTATTGGTTAATGGCCATTTTATGGCTAATTTGTGAAGCCCAATTATGAATATGTTGATTCGTGTCCTTAGATTGAAATTTATTGTTAGTGGATATACATGGTTGTGTGGGAGTAGAAAAAAATAAAATGAGGTATTTCTTATGTTTTATAAATTTTTTGGTTTATCTCTATTTTTAAGTTAGATACGTATGTGATGTGTTATGCTTTGAGGTATTGATGTTAATACAGACGATAACAGAAGCTGGTGTATGGGAGTATTCAAAAAAAGGAGAGCAGGAGTTGATATGAATATTCAATGATCAAGACTATGAGTCTTATTTTTCTAGATATTGGGTTATTGTAATGTATGTTGTATTTATGCTTATGTAATTTTGTGCTCTTGCGAATGAATGATAAAATTATATTTATTACGTAAAGGTGATTTCAGCAGGATGTTGGAAGTGTATGAAAGCATAGGCTGAATTATTTATCAATGATCATTATTATTTTATTAACATAGTCATTTATTTTTTAGATGTTTTAAAAATAAATGACTCCTCTATTTATCCCTTAAAGTTAACATATGTGTATGTTTTGTTTTGAAAGCACATTGAAACAATATATTTTGTTTTATGGTAATTTGATTACATGCTAAAATTATTTATGATGATAAACAATTGATTGTTAAATTGACAAATATTGTATTTATGATTATAAACATTATATATAATTTTATTATATTTGAGGAATTAAAAATTGGTGAATTCTAACCATCTCTCTCTAATCATATATTATTATAAATTCAGTTATTTATAGCAACTAATCATATATTAATTATTATAAATGGATGTTTGTATAACTCTTAAAAATGTATCTTCTCAGCAATGGTCATGTTCGCAAGAACAAACGCGTCCTCCAATCACCGCCACGACTCACGTTTTCTCTCAATTGGTCTCCCTTTTTGGAGAGAATTGAGTCGCGACACTCATTAGAGTACGTGGCGGTGGTGCTTCAAAGAGTGTCCAATAGAGAAAAATAGAAATAAAACGAGACGGAGTAACATACCCTCTCATTTAGAGAGGGTTAGTTAGTCTTCACCTTAAAAAATTAGTGTGAGTTAGAAAAAAGGGTACTCCTAAGTCAAAAGGAAGCTCATTTGGTAAAATAATGGAGGATATATCTAACCATGTGTAAATATGAATATATACTACAATAGCAAATCCTGGTTCGTCTTCTTTTAGGGTAAAAAAGAAATAAACAAAAAATATTGCACAACAAAATACATAATTATTTGCTAATCAGGTTTTGGGGTTTTCTTTAATTGATTTGTTTGGTCGTCCGTAGTAGTTACAGGGTCGATGAATTGACGTGTTGATTGAGATGTCATTCCATGAATTTTGTACGATTGATGAATGTCTTGATGAGTGAAGAAGCTTTCATATTTTGCCAGAAATAGTATTAGACTGTTTACGATGTTTCTCTCTGTTGTTCATTCTTTGCAGTGTATTGTTCTGACAGTGATTGGTCCAGGGTCTATGGGTTTTCCATGTGGGTTCTGGTTGTTTATTATTTTGGGATACTCGCTATTTTCTTTTCCTGTATGGCTTCATCCTAAATTTAGGGTTCTGATTATCTATTTTTAGGAATTTTTCTTTTTCATTTATTAAATTGATTTATTATTGTGATAATATTTTCATTGGTTGGTTATGAGTAAATGTGAATTTGTAAGCATGGAATGGTTTTTAGTATTTTCAATGTACTTTGTTTTGTCGTTCTTATAATTTCTCTTCTTTGGATTTCCTTACTCCTTTTACCTACTTTCTTATTGTTTTGACTTATTGTATATATGGATATTCACTGTAAAGTGGTGAGTGAGTTATTCAATATGTTGTTTGATTGCTTAATGTGGATAAGGCTTTCGTACATTTGTATGTTGGGTATTACTATGTATTCTTTTGTGTTGTTGTCAAATCATATATATATATATATATATATATATATATATATATAAAATATGAATAGAATATTGACTCTTCTTTTAGAGAAAAATGAGTTAAGTTTCGCATATATTTATAGTTATATAAGTATATGGTTATATTAATATTTATTTGTTGAATAGGTTGGAAGTCTGATTGTTTACTTGTGTAGGAAGTAGTTGTGTATTGGCTATAGGACTAGGATTCTGATGCTATAGGTTTGTTGCTATTACTTTCAGAAATGAAGGTTAGGTGGATTTGAAATGATTGATTTGATTGTTATTCGTATGATGAAACTTTGTAATGATTATCCTATATTGGGCATGAATAGTCGTTTGGATTGCTGAATATTTATTAATTATTTTAGAATATATGTTTTTTCAGAAGTGAATTTTGGTTATAATTATCATAGATTGGTTATAAATAGATGTTTGAAATTGCTGAATATTTATTAGGTGTTGTAGCATATATGATTTATTGTTTTGGTGTTCTGAAATCAAATTAATGTTAAATATCAGGTAGTGATGCTTGCTAGAGGTAACAAGAATTATGAGGATATGTTATGGGTGTGATCAGGATACTTATTACCAATGTTTGTTGTTCATTTATTTAATTTGTCATTCAGTTGGATTGTTTGTTTTTTTTCCCCATAAATTGATCGTTGCAGGTTATAACAGGTAATATAATAAGAAGAACAAAACTTAATTTCCTCTATATATGGTTATCCAGTATAAAGTGCTAAATTGTGATTATATAGTTTATTTATTTTATTATTTGCTGTGGTGATGTCTTCATTTGTATGTTGGGTGCTGGTATGGTTTGATTTGTGTTGTAGTGAAATCACAGTTCAATGTTGATAAAATGTTCGTTAAATATGACAACAAAAAGATATATGCATTCGATCTTTTAGTAGTTGTAAACTGATCTGATTATTTTAATATTTGTTCGTTGAATCAGTTGAGATGTTGATTGTTACTTGTATGTGAAGTAATGGTGTACGTGATATAATGTGCGCAGTTCATATTCAACTTAGTAGCATAGTGTGTAGCCTATCTGTGTATAAAGTCAGTGGCTAAGATAGATTTCTGATATTGTAGGTTTGTTGCTATGTTTTTTAGAACTATAGGTTAGGTGGATCCGATACGATTGATGGGATTGTTATGCTTACTGTGACTTGTTTCATGATTTTCCTTAATTGATCATGGTTATGTGGATCTGAATGTCTATTTTTAGTTGTAGATTATATGTTTTATTGTTTTGGTGTGGTGATGTGAAGTTTTTTTTAAGCTAGAATGAAGTTTGAAAGAGTAATATGTGTCAAGTCATTGCTGAATAGTGAAATGTATTTGTCATATTTAGTGAAAAGGAACAGCAGGTATGGGAGCTATCTTCCCTCTGAGATTATATGTAAGATGTGTGTGATGTCATGTGATGAATCCTCGTGAGTTCCCATTGGCGACGAGGTATGAGAACTACTTTCCCTCCAATGTTATGTTCTTTTTTTGAATTTCAAATTCTGCGAATGGTAACCATTTTGCCTATAAAAGGGATGTGTTTGGGAACGCCTCGGTGCACAATCTCCTCTCTTCATTTCTAACAAAGTGTATACTCTGTTATAGCTGTCATATATAGAAGTTTCAATTTCTTTCTGTGTTTGCTATTGTCCTGGTATTTTTGTGAAATGCCACCCCCATTTGATGAGATATCCAAAATCCATCCTCCTCGAGAGGCTTGGAGACTTAAGGTCAGGGTCTTGAGGATGTGGATTGTCCCTTTATTTGGTAATCAAGATATTCCTAATTCTATGGAGTTGATCTTTGTGGATGAGTATGTGAGTTTATGATGTTTTTAATATGATTTGTTACATATTATGCAGAATTTAGGAGTTGGAATGAGAAGTGAATATCACTGGTTCTGTTGTTAAATTTCTTTTATAATTTGGTGTTTATTGTTTGAGTGAACATGGAAGCAAGATCCAGGCAACTATGGAGAAACAGATGCTTGATAGATTCGGGGATCAAATTACTGAAGGACAAGTGTATCGAATGGCCTATTTCAGTGTTGTTCCAAATCAAGGGAGTTATAGAGCCACAACACATGAATATAAGTTGATGTTTCTTCATTGAACAAATGTTGTAACTCTTGCTGATAATTCTATACCGAAAAACTCTTTTGGATTTATTCCATTTGATGAGTTCCTCAGCTTGACTGATGAACATGCATATTTAGTAAGTATGTGTTATTCATGTGTCTTATATAATTATTTATTTAAAAGTTTCATTTGGAATATAACTCATTAGTATTTTAATATTTATTATTTGAAATTTGTTATTAGATGTTATTAGCCTTTTAACATATGTGGGAGATGAAAAGGAGTATGCTAAGGATGGAAAGATTATGAAAATGGTTGTTATTGAAATGTCTTCTAATGAGTATGTGTTAGTGCAAATTTAATAATGCAATAAGTAACTTGTGTCTTTTTTTTCTTCATATGTTACCTTGTGTTTGATAGAGCTTGAGAGGAATAATATTCCTAATGTATCGCATTGTTGAACTGTTTATTGGATTTGATGAGATTAGCATTGTGATTTTATTTGTCTGGGTTTTTGTAGGAAGGGAGTTTCATGATATTTGGAGTAATCAGGGCAATCTTGGAGAAAGGGTCATGGTGGTATGCCTCGTGCGTTTGTGGCAAAACAATCCAGCCACGATCTGGGGCTTATTATTGTGATTTCTGTGAGCAATACGTGGTTAACGCAACTCCTAGGTACAAAATTGTTCTTTTATAATATAGTTTCATTTATGTATATTATAGTTAGGTTGAGGTAATATAGAATATGTAATTTAATCATCATAATTTTAGGTGTAAATAATGATTTGTGTATTGTATAATTACACTGTTGTTTTACATAATTATCTATTTATGTGTAGATATAGGGTCAAGGTGTATGTTGAAGATTATGAAGGTCATGGTATATTTGTTCTGTTTGATCGTGAATCTGTAGAAGTCATGTGCTGATTTCTTAAACATCTAAATACCCAATTTCAATTCATATTATTACGATACATGTTATGTTTTGTTTTATATTTTAAATTCATATAGTTTAAGTTTATAAGATGGTATATTCGAAATATTAGTAATTTATAATTTCATTTTATATTGCAGGGCTGTTGAAATAATACAAAAGGAATTTGTTGCTGCACCAAAGAGTAAAAGGTAATATTTTTTTGACTTACGCTTAATATGAAATTTTGTAAGATAACATTATATTTAATAGTAACTTAAATTAATATATCGAATTTTCTTATATGGTTTGAATTTTCTTCTGGTTTGACTTTTAAGTTAACTTAAGTTAGTATATATTAAATTTGTATATATTGAATATTATTTATAATTAATATCCTTTTTAAATTATTTTACTCTAATTTAAGATAATAGATTTGCATTCTCAAATTATAACAATACTAGTATTTAACCCGTGCGATGCATGGACTTTGTATTTTAATTTATTCAATGTAATAAATTAAATATAGTGATCTGTAAAAAAAATAGTTATTCACTAATAAATTTCATTAAATAATAATACATTGAGTTTGTCCAAACCAACAAATATAAATCAATATTGTGAGATACATGACTATAGAAGACATCTTACTTCGATGCATTGGTAAAAAATTGGTAAAACTTTACCACAACTTTATCCTTAAATTTGAAGTTTCCACCAATGAGCCCAAATACAAAAGATATGATCACTCTCTCCCTCTCCTTCTCATTATCTCTCTCTATTTCTTTACCTTTTTCACCCCCGCTTCATCCCTTTCTCTTCCTCTCCCTCTCTTTCTTTCCTTGTCTTTCTCTTTTCGTTTCTCTCCTTCGTTCTCTCTTTCTTTTTCCCCCTCTTTCTATCTCTCTCTCTTTTTCCCTCTCTTTTTCTATCTCCCCCTCACTCCCTCCCTCTCTTTCTCTCACCCTCGTTCTCTCTACTTTCCTCTCATTCTCTCTCTATTTTCTTATATTTCTCTCGCCCTCTCCTCGTTCCTTACCTATCTCCTCCTCTCTCTCCCCATTCCCTTCATCTCTCTCTTCCTCCTCTTTTTTCTCCTCTTTTCCATGTCTTTCTTTTACCCCTCGCTCTCTCTATCTCTCCATCTCCCTCCCTCTCCTATTCTCTCTTTTTCTTTATCTCTCACTCCCTCATTCTCTTTTCCTATCGCTCTCATTCTCCCCCCTCTCTCTCCCTCTCCTTCCCTCCCTTCTTTCCCTATCTCCCTCTACATCTCCCTCCCTATCTCATTATGTCTCCCTCTCTCTTTTTCCTTATCTCTCTCTCCCTTCCTCTTTCCTTCTTTCTCTATCTCTCTCTTTCCCTATATCCCTCTCTCCTTATATCTCTCCCCCACTCCCTCCCTCTCTCCATTTCTTTCTCTCACCTCCCTTTCTCTCCCTCTCCCATTCTCCCTCTCCTTATCTCTCTCCTTCTCTTTTCCTCTATATATATATATATCGCTCTCTCTCCCTTGTCCTCTCTTTTTTAATTCGGCTAAGATATATTTATGTATGTTTACAATTTTAAAATATCACAAATTAAAAAGGTAATTAAAAAAATAGAAATTTTGATAAATCACTTTCAATTGGATTTTAAATTCATTATCAGACTTCATTATCAGACTTCATTCTAATTAAATTTTAAATTTATTAGTGATATTTTATTGTTTTATTATAAGTAGCATTTCTTGGTAGATATTATTTTAACCTAAACAGACCGTAAATAAAATAATATTCGCACCACAAATTATTTATTAACCTTATATTGGGACTACCCTATTAATATTCATGATATTATATAGTACCAACTTTATAGAAAAAAGAAAATGAACTTAAAAAAAAACTAATAATAACGCTCAAAGCAAAAGCGAAGGTGTTTCATAAAAATAAAATGATAAGAGTTCGATGCTAAATACATTGAAGGTAAAAAAAACTAAACTAATTAAAAAAATAGAAATTTTAATGAGTACTTTCGATGAATTTTAAATTCATTAACATGCATGTTTACAATTTTAAAATATCACAATTAAAAATGATATAAAAATAAAAATTCTAATGAGTACCTTTAATTGAAATTTATACGATTAATTGTAATAAGATTAAGATAAGATAAAATTAAAATTTGAAATTTGAAATTTTAAATACGATTGATATAAAATATAAACATACAAAAATTTTATTTAAAATCCCTCAACAACCGTATAAATATAAAATTTTATAATTTAATTAAAAATAAATTATTTTAAAATTATTTCAACAACCGTATCTGATATTTGAAATTTAAAATTTTAAAAATCAGTTAATTATACCAATACCAATTAAAAATAATTAAAAAAAATAAATTTTTTAATGATGACACCTAACTATTTAGCCCCTAAATTCACTCTTCAGCCGCCACGTTAGCAATTAAGCTTCCCAATTGTATATTATTAAGATAAAATAAGATAAGATTAAGATAAAATAAAATTAAGATTAAGATTGAGATAAGATTAAGAGTAAGATTTATTTGAATTTTAATACATCTCAAAGATCACCAAAGGAAAAAAAAGGGGAGGCCGCAGGGGGAGGGGGGGTGGGGAAGAAGGTAAAATGTTGTTCACCTGTTTCATTTTAACTATTGTGAGTATTGTATTCTTTCTTATTATCTTACTAAAACATGCATCATCTTATTTTAATAGGTATCTTGATTTCGAAAAGTTTGAAGTTCATCTCAACTCATCTATGCTCGAGACTGATCGCCTTGTGAGTAATTCTGATGTTATTTGTGTTATATAAGATGGTGATTTATAAATTTAAATATGTGATAAATTTTTTCTATTTATTGTTATCAGTATTTGCCAGTAGATTTTGCTAGAGATATTAAGAAAATTGGTGGCAATTGAGAGTGGACTGTTATTGGGCCAGTGAATAACAATAAGAATGAGTTTGAATTCGAAGTGATCAAAAGTGAAACTCGAGGGAAAGAACTCAAATTTGGAGGTGATTGGAAAAAGTTTTGTGAAGTTTATAGACTTCAGAAAAATCAAATTTGCACATTTGAAATTATGTCGGAGGAGGATCATCTAATGAGGGCATCTATTCGTTAATGATTAGGAAAAATCTAATTTCAGGTGCACGAAAATCGTATGAGTCTTTTTTGGGTTATTATATAATACTTTTGAATATTGAATCTAAGTCTAACCAGGATAATCAGTATTTTGTTGTTATGAAAAGAATCATGAACAATGAAGTTATGGTATAGGTAAATATCTTATATGACTATTTTGATGGTGACTAATATATGTGAATGTATTTATTATTTTGGGTCTTATATATGATTTTTTCCTTTTTATTTGTTTTTGGCTTTTTTTAATAGCTTGATAAATATTTATATGGATTATAAATTATGAAATATGATATATGATCTAAAAATAGATTAGAATTAGATATTGTATGATCTCTTATATTCGTATAAATGAATAAGAAATGCATATCTCATAGTTTAATTTTGTTTATTGTAAAATATTTCCGTGATAAGTTCAACTACGTATATAAGTAATTTTATTTCTGGTGTTTTCATTCTTGATTGAATATACTCTAAGTTTTATAGTTATTAAACTTGTTTACCACAAGTACCAAACAATGTTGATATTCGTTTTTATTTATTTTGAGGGCTTGATTTCACTTTAACACACTTATTTATGAAATGATTGAATTATAATAAATATTTATATCATAGCAATGCTGCTCTTATTAATGTTGTAAAATTCAAATTTTTTTTATTATTAAGAAATACTAAAATAAAACTTATTTGTTGGAGTATAATTAATATATGTTTTAAATTCTGTCTATTCTCGTGAAAAAATTTTAATTCAATACTTGAAAAAATTAATCATATATTGGAATGATGAAAATCATGTAATTTTAATTAAAGTTAAAATTTAATTCCAAAATTCATTTCTAATGTAACTCATGAGTAATTATTTCTTTTCTGATTACTTATCCATATCAATGTACGTACACGTCTTCACATATATTGGGGTGTACTGTTTGACTGAAGTGAATGAATCAACACTTTCGTGTCCTTATGCCATAAGTATACTCAAGCGTTTCAATGCTTTCTTGCATTATAAAAACAAAAGTGTGAGAGAAACCAAATTAGAAATACACACACAGTATACAGTGAGTAAAGGGTAAAGAGACAGAGAGAAATAGGGCTCACGGTTGGTTGGCTTCGTTTGATCTTCTTCTCATTTTGTAAAAAAAAAATGGTATTAATTTCACATTATATTGGAATTTTAACAAAGAATTACTCTTTTTATGTTTTAATGCATCATTGGAGATGATATTTTTTCATTTGGTTTTCCTTTTTCTTGTCTAACTATTTGTTTTCATTGATTTCATATAATATCTTTTACTCTTTCCTTTTTTTCCCTGTAAATAGGTTAAGTTTTCTTTGACTGATTAGATGTTAATCATGTAAGTTTCATGATTGATTCCTCTTTTTTTTTTTTTTTTTTTACTTTGTGATTCTTATCTCTATGAAGGGATTCCTGTTCTGCCTGGCCAAGATACAATGAGTATTGCTATCATTTTCCATTGAGCGACAATATGGTAAGATGTTCAGTTGCTCTTGGTGAAAACTGTTTTATTTGATTTACTTTGTCTCAGATTTATATTTCTAGGATATTGGAACACAAAATTAGGAATTTAATTATTGGAAGAAAAAAGAAAACTTGAATATCAATATATGTAATTGTGATATTATAAAATCCTTTGTTATTTTTTCAAGGTGATATAGAGTTGCCAGACTACTTGGGAAGAAAATTCTTAAAGCGACCAGAGAGGGTTTTCTGGTTCATTGACAATGCAGAGAATGCTTTTCGCATTCAGTTCAAAAGGCATGATGGTAAGATATGCTTAGATGGTTATGATATCTCATGTGTAATGAGATGTTGCAAGCCCGAAAAAAATGCTATGATGCACATTGAATACCTTAATTGGGGTATCTTCTCTATTGTTATATATAGTAGCAGGTTTATAGAGATTACTCCAGAACCCAATTCTTATATGTATGTTGGTAGAAATTTACCAAAACATCTTCAAGAACATATCAAGTGTGTATATGGACTCACGTTTGATGATAACCAAAGCAAGTACATATAAGGGTAACACAGTTGAATTTCAAGTTAGAATCTGCTGATAGTCATGAAAGGTATTGAGTAATAATACATCTTATCCTTTTGTATTTATAATGTTACATGAATAATATAGTATGTTTAGGGATTTTATAGAGTATGATGTAATTTCTAATTAGTGATACTCCATTGCTATTAATGATCTGAACCTAATATTAGTCGTTTGAAACATACTGAAGTAAGTTAACTGAAAATTACTGCATCAAATATTAATCAGTCTCTTTTTCAAATTCATAGAGTGGAAGGGGGGATTGCAAGAGGAGAAGAACTTGGTGACAAAGATGCAAAAGAAGTTATAATCAAAGTAGATAAATGGTTTTTTTGTTTATATCTTACTATTTGAGATGGAAGTTTGTAATTGATAATTTACATTTTATGCTTCATTTTGTGGACAAGTTGATGGTTATTTAATATTAGTATTTTCATTGATTTGATGTTTTTTTTATAACAATTATTTATTTAAAATTAGTTTTCAATTCAGTTTTATTTGTTATTTAATATTCTATTGTTATCTTGAATATTTTAATTTTATTTCATTAACTTTGAAATCTATTTGTTTGATCGATAGAATATATTGATGACTTTTTTAGGTTATGCTTTTCTATTTCCAATCCAATTGTTAGTTGTCCAAAAATCAAAAAATTTCAAAATTTATTTAATTTTTTTGGTATATTTATTTAATTTTTTATTTCTTCCATGGAATACATTTTCGAAACACAGAAAGAGATTGTGTAAAATGGCACGTTTTACGTTTTTTTGTTACATTTTTACACAAAAAGAAATTGTATAAAATAATATAATTTTTTTACATTTTTTTGGTGGTTTATTCCACTATTATAATAAAATGGCATGTTTTCAATAAATATTCTTTTTCTTTAAAGGCATATATATGATGTATTGTGTTGGGCTTCTTTTATAAATGAAGTCCATATATATTTAGACTTTAATAATGTGAATTTTTTGAATTGCTCATCGAGATTTCATATAATTTGTTGATGCAAAATATTAATGTAAAGATGTTTTGGTAAAGATGCAGGGGGAGTTATCAAGAAACTAACAATTAATTATATAGCATGGTTAAGTAATTTATAGAGTGTGATGTGATTTCTGAATAGTTATGTTGCATTGCTATTAATGCTTTCATTTTTCAATGTTATTGTATATATTACTTTTATTTGGAGTGAAGTTAACTTGAATGAAAGCGCCCTCATGGGTATCCAAGCGCCCTGCTAGGGTTTATGAGTGCCTTAGGGTTTTTGCTTCTTTTTCTTTAATCTAAACCAAATACAAACACCAAATTCTCATCTCTGATCCAATGATCTTGTGCATAGTTTTACAATGAGTGAAAGAGAAGGTTGGCCACTGGATAGATCTGAAGACTCGGATGATGGAGGAGAGGACGTGATACTTGTAGAAGACGATATCTCCAAGAGCTTCAGGGTTTGTGCTAAGAGTCTGATCGGTAGAATCTTTGCAGATCGGATCTTCTCTATAGGCACGATGGAGAGTGCGATGGGAGCAATCTGGTCCAAACCTGGTGGCTTCAGAGTTGCAGATCTGGGTAAGAATCTCTTCCAATTATTCTTTGAAAACGGATATGATGCTGAGCGTATTGTCAACGGTTCCCCTTGGCTCTTCAAGGGATATATCCTGCATTTATAAAGATGGAAGGAAGACATTAGTAATTATGAGCAGATACTTAGATCTTTCCCTTTATGGGTCCAATTCTGAGGTTTGCTTGAGCATTTTAAAACCCCAGAAATTGGAAGGAAACTTGCTAGAAGGATTGGGGAGGTAATGGAGGTTGATCTGTTTGAGGTTAAGGGGAAAGAGAGTAGAATTCTAAAGGTGAAGATAGATCTGAATGGTTTGAAGAGAGTTAAAGACTCACTGAAACTATCAGGCCCGAACCTTGGTCAGATGGAGATCGGACTACGCTATGAGAGATTGGGGATAATTTGTCTATACTGTGCTGGATTAGGTCACATCTCTCGAAATTGTCAAACTCTCTTGGAGGATTGCCAGCAAAACAGAGTGAGGCAAGAGGCATTGGGGGAGTAGATCAAGGCTGATCAAGTTGGAAAACGCTTGTATAGCAAGGAACTCAATAATTCTGGAAGCAATCCTAATAAGAATTGGAATTATGCTCGGCCAGAGAAGAAACCTACTCCAGATTGGTTAGCTGATGGGTTTTCTAATTTGAATTTAAAAGGAAACTTCAAAGAGAAGGGTAAGAATGGGGATAACCAGGCTGGACAAGGAGCTGGAGAGGCGAGCCAGAGCAGGAAAGAGGAGAGAATTGTGCTGACAGAGATGGTGACCCTGATGAACACGGAGGAAAATATATTCTTGGGTGAAGCACATACCCATGACAATTTTGGATTCCGGAGACTTAAACAGGTTGCAAGACAGAAAGGAGGGAACGGAAAGGCAGGGTGTGGAAGCAAGAGAGTCAGTACAGGCAAGGAGAATGATGAAAGTAGAAAGAGAATTTGTCTTGAGGAGATGAAATTGAAGGAAGCTGAGGTGGAGGGTGCCAGACGTCAAGTGGCACCCAAGGAGATATGAGGATAATGAGTTGGAACTGTCGGGGTTTGGGGAGACCCCTGACAGTCCATAACCTCAAAGAGATTCATAAATCTCACTCCCTCGAGATAGTTTTTATTTGTGAAACGAAAAATAAATCTCGTATGGTAGAAAGAAAATTGAGAAGCTGTAGTTTTGTGAAATGGAGGATCGTGGAACCTGAGGGTTCAGCAGGGGGTTTAGCTCTGGCCTGGGATGAAGGGGTGGATCTGGAGGTAATTACAAAAGGGAAGTATTTCATAGCAAGGAAAATAACGGACTCAGCCTTGAATGTTTCGTGGGGATTGATAGGAGCTCACTTGAGCAGCTCGGAGGTGGTCAGAAGAGAGCAGTTTGAAGAGATTTCTAGTTTTCTGCAGCAGCTCCCTAGTAATGTTGTTTTAATGGGAGATTTTAATGCAATTACCAGCTTTTCTGAAAAAAGGGGGGTGAACCTAAGTCTTGGCAATCCATGGAAGACTTCTCTATGTTCATTGATGATAATGGATTGATGGATATAGGGATGCATGGGAATCCGTTTACTTGGTCGAAAAGGAGGACAGGGGCTGATCAGATTTTAGAAAGGTTGGATAGAACCCTTGTTTCGAATAGTTGGGTGGATTCTTACCCGAATGCTCTGGTTCTAAGATTAGCCGAGAATGGCTCAGACCATGCCCCCCTTTTACTAAATACAAACCCCCAAGTGGAGAGATCTAAGAGAAGATTCCGATTTCAGGATCGGTGGTGCGGTTTGGTAGAGGTCCGCAAAGTCATAACTGAGGCTTGGAGTGCTAGGTTTGAAGGTTCAGCTATGTTCATTCTGGTTGAGAAGTTGAAGGCTTGTAGGCATAGGCTCGTGAGATGGCAGCAAACTTCGAAGTCCAACTCGAGAAAGGAAATAAAGAGACTCTCAGCGGAAATAGAAGATTTGAGAGACAAGGGGGAGATTGGGGGTATTGAAATGATTTAGCTGGAAAAAGAACTAAAGGATGCCTACTCTAATGAAGAAAGCTACTGGGGGGAAAGTCTAGAATTAAGTGGCTAAAGGAGGGGGATAGAAACACTGCTTTTTTCTACAAATCATATCGGGCTAGAATCAGAAGAAATAAGATTTGGATGCTGCAAAAAGATGACGGGAACTATGCCACTTCTCAGATTGAGATTGCAGCCACAGCAGAGGAATATTACAGAAGTATGTTTTCAGCTTCCAATGTGGAGGATCTGAGCATGATGTTGGATGATTTTGCTGAGAAAGTGACTCCCGGAATTAACAGAAAGCTTACCAGGCCAGTTTCAATGTAGGAGGTTAAAAGGGCAGTGTTTAGTGTTAATCCTGATAATGCCCCGGGTGATGATGGTTTTACTACGAAGTTTTTCCAATTCTATTGGGATTTGGTGGCTAACGATGTTTTCCGGGCTGTCAGGGGTTTCTTTATGCATCGAAGAATTCTACGAGCTATCAACCACACCCATATTTATCTTATCCCCAAGATCCCTGATGCTAAATCTATGGCTCAGATTCGGCCTATTAGCTTATCCTCTATGGTATATAAATTTATTTCTAAGGTGTTGGTTTTCAGGTTGCAGGTTTGTATGGATGCGTTGATCAGCCCAAACCAGAGTGCTTTTATCAAGGGTTGCCTCATTTCTGATAGCTCACAAATATATGCACTACTTAAAGACAAAAAGGAGTGGACTGGATTGTGAAATGGCCATAAAGCTTGACATGAGCAAGGCATACGACAGGGTGGAATGGCCTTTCCTATGGTTTGTTTTGAGAAAGCTTGGTTTTGATGAGAGACTGATTAGTTGGGTAAAGGAGTTGGTTACAACAGTTTCTTACTTCGTGGTCGTTGAAGGTCAACCCTATGGCATTTTTAAGCCAAATAGAGGTATCCATCAAGGAGACCCTCTATCCCCTTATCTATTCCCTTTTTTTTGCACAGAAGGCCTGTCCTATTTGCTAAACGAGGCGGAGCAAAACAGAACTATCTCCAGTATCCAACTCAATTGGCGATGCCCGACTATAAACCATCTCCTATTTGCGGATGACTCAATCCTTTTTTGCAAGGCGAATACGAAGTGTTGTTATAACATTATGTTGCTTTTGGAAAGATATGAAAGAATTAGTTGCCAGAAAGTTAATTTAGAGAAGTCCTCCTTATTTTTTAGCAAGAATTCGGAGTAGGATTTCAGAAGAAAGATAGCTGAAAGGCTGAACATTGTTCATATTGGAGCCCAAGACAAGTACTTGGGGCTGCCAGCTGTGGTCCAGAAATCAAAGAAGCAGACTTTTAGTGAAGTCAAGGAGAAAGTGCGCAGAAGAGTCCAAGGTTGGAAAGGAAGATTACTATCTACTGCTGGGAAGCATGTGGTAATTAAAGCGATTGGGGAAGCCATTCCGATCTACACACTCTCTTGCTTTAAATTACCAAACACTCTGCTTAATGATATTCAAGGGATCCTCTCTCAATTCTGGTGGGGGCAGAAAAGAAATGAGCGAAAGATGGCCTGGGTGAGTTGGGACCTCATGTCTAGACCAAAAATGGAGGGGGGGCTGGGTTTCAAGGATCTACATGCTCAGAATCTAGCCCTACTAGCTAAGCAAGGATGGAGACTAATCACTCAGCCTAATTCTATTATTGCCAGAATCTACAAAGGTAAATACTACAGATACAATCAATTCATGAAGGATGAGATAGGGATTTTACCTTCTTGGGGATGGATGAGCATCCTGGATGGGCGCACTGTCCTGGAAAAACAGTTATGTTGGAAGATTGGTGATGGTTCCCTGATTAAGATTGACTCAGATCCTTGGTTTCTTGGCTTATATCCCTTCTTGCCACCCCCTGAAGCTTGTTTTGCTCTGATAAGCAAGAATATATTTAGGGTTAAAGACCTATTAAACAGCAACAAACAATGGAATGTTGATTTAATTCAGCAAATTTTGCCTCCTGACCTTGGCCAAACCATTATGAACATCCCTATTTCGGAGGGCCTTGACCTGCTTTCCTCGAAAGCTACTAGGAGTGGCAGATTCGAGGTGAGTTATGGGTAGCGTGTGGCTTTTCAATTTCTGCATCCTCCGATTGAGCATTGCCCAGAACCCTGCCGCCTTAGAGAGATATGGTGCCAACTATGGAAACTCCCAATCCTCCCCAAATTGAAGTTCTTCATTTGGAGAGCCCTCCATGACAAGCTCCCTGTTGCTGCCCTGCTTCATCGCCGGATTCCTTCCATATCCCCTCGCTGCCGTTGCTGTAACCTACAGATGGAAACAATTATGCACTGTCTCTGCTCCTGTGAGAAGGCAGTAGAGGTGTGGAAAGAAAGCCCCATAGAATTGGAAGTTGATGAATCGAATCCCCTTACCTTCTGGGAGTTCTGGAGAGATAAGGCTGAGGGCTGTAGACTCGGGATGTGTGACACGAAGGAATTAGCCCGAATAGCGATTGTCTGCTGGGGAGTCTGGAGGGCAAGGAACTCTTGGGTGTTCGAGCAAGAAGTTGTGAATCCGAAGAACTTGATGGAGCTGTGCTTGAAAATGTTTGCAGAAATGGGAGTGGGCGTGGATGCTTACCCTAGAACCACTTCTCTCCTATTTTAACTCAAGTCTTTCTATTTCCTTATGATGTTGTCATGTTTCTTTCCACATTTAATGTGGTTTTGGGCTGTTGGCCCTTTTCTTGTGATGGTTTTTTATCTGTGCCCCATATATGGGCCTCCTGTGTATTTTCTTCTAATCAAGAATAAAATACATCTTTCTTTCGTAAAAAAAAAAAGAAATATCCATATGAACTTATCTTGGTACAATTTTGGAATGTTAATTAATAACTTGTATTGAATTGATGGTAGATGTTATATTGTTATATTATCAGCATGTTTGGACTATAATAACAAAAGTCCATGCATGTTTGGACTTCAATCAGCATGCATTTTTCTCCCAAATAAAAGATATAGACATATGGTATCCGTGCAAGTTGCAGGGGTTTCACGCTAGTTAAAAAAAAAAAAGCCATTACAACTATCCAGGAGATTAATAATTATGAGATTGTTGTTCGCATTAACGACTTTTTAAGTTTTAAGTTTAAATTGTACGGTGAAGGAAAACGGTAATTAAAGTGATGGGTTGTTTATATTACCTACTCCACATGGCCATCCATATTAGCCCTGGAAATTGTAAGTAGCATCTACAGAGGAAAAATAAAACCATGAAATAAATATATTTTTATTTGAAACATAAATATTTAATTATATAATATTTTATTGATATAATTG
>JASCZI010241945.1:11142-24255 GCA_036250425.1 Stylosanthes scabra | reverse complement strand
CCCTCTAACTTTGTTTTGTAGGTATTCACAACTCATTGATGAATAAATGATCAATCTAGAGGTAGATTGAAGATTTTGAAGATAAATCGCATTTGGGATCAAGCAAAAGATGTTATTGAAGAATTTTGGGTAAATACAAGAGCTACAAGTGATTAGGAATGATAAGGAATACATGGAGAATGAAAAGAAGATGAAAGTTTGAAGAATTATGGGAAAATGCCCCAGATAATCGATTACCAGGGTATAGTAATCGATTACAAGGGCTATGTAATCGATTACAAGGGTGCCATAATCGATTACCTCCAACAGAATTACAATATTTCAAAATTTCATGAAGCAGTAATCGATTACTAGGGTTTATGTAATCGATTTCCAAGCTTCAGTAATCAATTACCTGCAGGACAGAGAGCATAATAACATGTTTTTGGGCCTCCAAACACCATTCTATCACTCTCTTCAACCTCCTACACCCAAATTCTCCCAAATTTCCTAACCCTAACCTCCACTAAACCTCTCATATCTCCCAATCCTTTAATACCCACTACAAAATTCTTATATTTTCGGAATCCTTGCAAGATTTCCTTCGATTCTAACCGATTAAAATCTCAAAACAATGCCTCGTGTCAAAAGACCAACCAAGAAGTCAAGAGGTGCATCATCCTCAATGGAGCCTCCTCCTCAAGATCATCCTTTGGCTCAATGGTTCTACAACAAGTTCGACCTCTACCTTTCGGATTTTGCACCAAGAAAAGTGGTTCCTCCAAGGTACTTAGAACCTAATTTCTTGATCAACATCATTATCCAAATTTGTTAGGCATATTGATTAGGCAAAACTTAGTAAATTTCTTGAAGATTAAGGATAGTTATTATCCGGATTTGATTGCCATTGCCTATACAACCCTTGATGTTGAATTTGAAGATGATTTAGTATTCTCTTTCAAGATAGGAGAGAATACTTATGCACTAGAATCTAGTGAATTGAGTGCTATTTGAAGATTAAACTATAATGGGGAAAAGATTGAGAGTAGGCATGCAAGTGAAGATTTTAGGAGAAATTACTCTAAGGAAAATGCTTGCACTATGTTCAACATTCCGATTGGTACACCAAAACCAACCGTTGGATTATTGAATGTTGAGCATCGGATCTTGCATTATTTCCTCACTTATGTCTTGGTTCCTCAAAGTGGAAATCATAGCTTAATTTTGGATGAAGACTTGGAAATCATGTGGAGAATGGTCAATGGACAACAAATCAATTGGGTTCACTTGATTGTCACCCATATGAGAAGGACCAAACCGAGAAATTCTAAAGGATTGCCTTATGCTATTCTTTGGACCGCTATCTTCAAATATGTAGGTATAGAACTCTCTCAAGCCGACAAGAAGAGGCTAGGGTACAACCATTGCAATGACACTCATGTTCTCAATCACATGAAAAGGAATGTACATGAAGCTCCTCAACAAGAAGAAGAAGAAGCACAACCACAAGAACCTCAAGACCAACCATCCGAGCAACCTTCAATGAATGACATGCTGCAAGTTCTTCTAAGGATAGAGCAAAATCAAGCCAACATGGGAAATAGGTTGGAAAAAATTGAGAGAAATCAAGTAAGAATGCTTAGAAAACTCCGAAGAGTGGAAGCATACACATTTAGTGAAGATGAAGCCGAAGATGACCTAGATTGGTCATGAAGATTTCATCATGAGTTACCTTGTCTTTTATTTGCTTTCCTATATACTCTCTTATGATTATGGTTATGCACTAACATTTTAGTAAGCTTTAGGTTTTAATATTTGGATAATATTGCTTATGTTTGATTTCATTTATGACATTATGCTTGATTAATATTTATATGCATGCTTGAGTTTATGGTATTTTTGATGAATGACTAAGTAGGTTTGGTACACCTATTTTAGTTTGTATGCATAATTTGTTTTACTTAGGGGGAATGATTTATTATTTTCCTAGTTCTTTTTGATAATGTCAAAAGGGGGAAAATAATTGAGGATACACACATTTGGTTCATAGCGCTTCAAATTTGTAATTACATACTCATCTTGTGAGTTCTCAAATTCTGATTTGTTCCATTTGTAAGATAAGAGATTGGTTCTCTTATTGGTGAGCGTTGATAAACACTAGTTGGTGAGATAAACACTTAAGAGAAATCTTGAGGTTGGGTAAACTTTGAGTGAAGTGAGTTATCGAGTTGTACCGTAAGGTGTTCGATTCAAGCTCTTGTTGTATATGGTTTATCAAGCACCTTGAAGCTTGTTGATAGTGGAACTTCTCAATTACGATTGAGAAAGAAAGTGGACGTAGGCGAGAAATTGAGTCGAACCACTCTAAATTTGGTGTATCGTATTTCTATCCTTACTTCTTATATTCTTGTCATTTATACTTATACAAGTGTTTTTGGAAAGTACAAGATCCTCGTAAGTACTTAAGAATCGACTTAAGCCCTTGGAAAAATACTAGTACAAGCATTTGAGTCTTTTAAATACTAAGCAATTTAAGCTTATGCGAAAAATATACATTGTTGTTTGCATACTCAATTCACCCCTTCTTGAGTATACGTGCTACGTGTCTTACAGATTAGACTTGTGCAACATTATGTAGGATAATTATGTCCAAGAGTAGTACCTTTGAAGAAAATGTCATTGTGGCTAATGCAAGGTTAATTCTTTTTTCTTATGTATTTGATTTAGGATTGCTGATATGCAAACAAAAAATTATTAAGATTGAATTCTCTATTGAATGAAAAAGTATGATAATGCAAATGAGAATGTTTTATGGTAATGCAAATATTGTGAGAAAAGGTGTCAGAATCTTTGACATTTTTTAGCATCATATACTTAAATATTTAAGGTGTTCCAAATTAGTATCATAATATAATCATTTATACTTTTTGAGTATCACAGGGATACTGTGTCATAATTTGAAATCATAACATGATCATTAATAATAGCCACAATTCGAACCATAACATAACATCATAAACATTGACACTGATAATATCATAAAATGATCATTAATAATTGTATCATCATGAAGCAAAAGTGAATGTATGTTGGTTTTGGTTAGAGTAGAATAGTACCAGCTCATAAGTTTACATATGAGAATAAACAACACAATATCCATAAGTCCATTACAAAAGAGTAACAATAAGTATCATGAAACCTCAATATCTTCAAATCTGTCTTGGCGGCCTAAATCCAAGTGTTGGCAAGAAGGTAAAAGCCTGTGGGCTCAAGAATTCTACGTATTCGGAACCGGTGGCCTCATAATTGGTTGCTTCATCCTGAGTCCAGTTGGTGGCGGCGACGGTGGTGGTTGTGGAACAGAGCTTTTTCCTACAGTGTATGGTGTAACGGCATCTCGTGCCAAGAAAAAAAAGGGGGGAACCTGGCTAACAAACCGGGGAATCTAGGGCTTTTCCGCTCATCATCAATAGAACTCTACTACTAGGTTAGTACCCATTCTGACTCTTGTCAGTCTCCGAGGGACATCGAAGACTTGGAACTAAGGGCACGTGATAACTCTCTCTAAGGAACTCGGCAAAATAGCTCCGTAATTTTGGGGGAAGGGGTGCCCCCTCAGGGGGTCATAGTGACTAGGCCTAGGATCTGATCTTGAATCCTACACCGATTAGTGATGTGATGGGATAAGTTTTTTTCATTTTTTTCATCAATACTGGCCTAGTCGAGGCTCGTCCATGCTAATCCGGGGATTTGTTCCAATAACGGCATAAACGTCCCGAAAAGATCTGATATGAAAGGTTCAGCAGCCTGCATACCAATATATTATAATTTCAACCCATTGGGACATAATTAGGGTAAGTATAATAAATAAAGAAGTCACTACATCTTTTAGGGATATACTTACTTGGCCATCATTTTGGGGTGCAGTTTGAGACAAATGAATTTCATCAGCATGCCCTCCATTGGGTGTAGATGTCATCATTGGTTTCTTCTTCTTACTCTTTCTTACCTTTTTCTGTAAGTGATATTCCAAATCAAACACTTTTTCAATCACAACCAAAAAAAAAATTAAAGCATTCTTAAACAAGTTTAGAAGAGTCATTACCACAGGATCAATACTTGTTCCTTCTATCCCAGTAGAAGAGTTACTTTAGCAACTTGTGTATTTCCTTGCAATTAGCAAAAATTGGATTAGAGAGCTTCAAAAACTTCTTTGGTAGAGTCAAAGAAGCCCCTAACAGAAGTAAAAAATACAACCATGGTGGCAGCTTTGTCCTTCTTTGGCCTTTTGATCTTTGCTTGCCAATTTGGTTCTTGGTGGACCTTTGCATGTTTTATAATAGTGTCCTTTCTCTCCACACTTACAACAAGTCATTTGACATGTCTTCCTCACTTTGTTACCAATCACCATCTCCACTGGACCCTTTATTCTCTTGTGTTTTAGCCTACAAGCTGGACGAACTATAGGAGGAGGAAGAGCTCCTTCACAACCTGTGGGGATCAAATACTCTTCACTATTTATGTAGCTCTGACAGCATCCATGGTGAGTGACTTGTGTACAAAATCCTCTACTTTGTCCCCAGTATTTTTCAACCAATCATAAATGGCAGCAACTGCATGCTTACATGAAAGGCCTATACCCAGTTTTACAAAATTTAAAGCATTCAATTAACCCACCAAAAAGATAAACATAACACATATATATAACATTCAATTAACTAATTACTAAATTCAGAACTACCTGTTAGCTGCCACCTATTACATGTTAAAGTGTGCTCTTTGAGGTTTACACAAAGTT
Source organism: Stylosanthes scabra (assembly GCA_036250425.1). Classification (NCBI taxonomy): domain Eukaryota; kingdom Viridiplantae; phylum Streptophyta; class Magnoliopsida; order Fabales; family Fabaceae; genus Stylosanthes; species Stylosanthes scabra. Next base: position 19,478 of record JASCZI010241945.1, on the reverse strand, counting down.
GGTGGGGTTTTAATTCAACCTAGTATATAGCCTTGTCATCATCTCCACTCCATAGTGCTTTCCACTCATTGCTCGCAGGCTTGATAATGTCATCAAGCCTATTCTGCTGCACAGGAGCCAACCAATCTTTGTATTTAAGCAACTTCCTCTTGTGGTTGGACATCTTCATTATATAACACCTTAACTCGTCACACATAGTCAGTATTGGTTTCCCCTATAACCAACAATCTTTGTGTTCCATACTTCGCACATGCTATTGGTAATATTATCTACCTTTGCAGAATGACTAAAATGAGATTTTGACTAGCATTATGAATCAAAGCACGTCATATGCACCCATGCATGGAAATTGACCACCTTGAGCCTCTCCATGTTGGTTTTTGAACTGGGCTTTTGTAGTCAACCCGGCACACTTCCACACTAGACTTTTAGACTCTTTATCCTCAAAGGTTTTTGGTAAAGTTTTTCCATATATGAAGCATATAGTTTCGATGACTTGAATTTGGCATAACTGTACTAAGGACAGCTGCCAATCCCTTTTTTTTTTACATAAACAGAAAAACAAGTCAAATTTTAAATAACAACTAACCCAACATTATTAACTCACAGAAATAACAGAATTTGAAAAATGAAGCATTATTGGTTACCTTCTGCTGATCTGATATGAAGCTTAACTCCTCATTGCATATATCACCCAAGTCTACCTTCAACATTGTTAAAAACCACTTCCATGTATATATGTTTTCACTATCCACGACCACATAAGCTATGACAAAGAAATGATCGTTACCATCTAGTGCTATTGCAGAGAGAAGTTGGCCCCATAGCAAACATAAACTAACATATAATTTATGGGTTTCAAAGATTCATCCCAATAAAGAATCATATTATAGTTTGGATAAAAATTAAATTAATCGATTGAACCCATTATAAAATCATATAATAGATTAAAAAAATTAAAGTGATTGGTTCATCCTATTAAAGAAGCATGTAGCAGTTTGCAAACAAAATCAACGCAATCGTGCATTTCATTAAAGATTGATATAATAGTTTGAAAAAACAATTAGATTAATTGGTTCCCCATCATTGTTCTCGATGGAATCCAACGCGAGCACAAAAATATGTAATGTGAGAATCAGTAAATGGGAGAACAAGATGCTTACCTTCACTGAACACCAACTTCGTCACGGTGTCGTCACCACGCCGTCTACAAATTCGTCGAGCACAACGTCTATCTCTGAGTCAAGTTTCATCAAAGGAAAATGGGGAGACTAGTTTAGGGTTTCATGTAATTTGAAAGAAGAGGCAAGGTCTTTTGAGTCACAAAGGGAATGGGGATTTAGTTTGTAACCTAACCCTGATGATAACACGACACCGTTTCCATCAATTGTGAGGGGTCGGGTTGTCTCTAATATCTATTGTGTTTATTGTATTTGTCCAAGCTGTCACTTAATGGACAAATCATCACTGTAACTTGCCACGTAGACATACTCCGTTAACTCCAAAGAAAGACAATTGTCGGAGGGGCTAATGTGTCTAACGGTGATAAATATCATGGGCCGGGTTGTAGTGTTTTTTTTTTTTCAGGGACCTCGTTGTCTTTCAACATAATTGTCAGGGGTCGTTTTGAGATTTTACTCATAATGATATCACTCAAGGTAGACCATGATTGAAGCCATTATGTATATTCCTATTGAACGCGCGCTACTCTTTTGGCCATCAAATCCGCTGCAAAATTTTCAGTCCTTTGGATGAGGCAAAACTTGACATACCAATTCCAACTATTAATTTCTCGAATTTTCATTGCAAAATCTACATGAATCTCTAAGTTGGACGACTAATTACATTGAGCAATATTATAAGCTGATAAATCGTGAGATTCATGCAAATGTGAGATCACTACATACTATAATAATTCTTATATCACTATTGTACAATTTTATTATTATTATTATTATTATTATTATTATTATTATTATTATTATTATTATTATTATATAAAAGGCAGTATGGCGGTAGTATCTTGATTTTGTTATTTTTCAGAAAATTTGATTAGGGTTAGTCTATTGCCTATAAAAATAAAATTTCATAATAAATATTTTCCTTTTTATCCACAAAACTAAAACTAAAAATCTTATTTCAACGAGGGTGATAAGTGTTTATCGTTGACCTATTTTTCAATAGATCGAGCCTTTATTAATTATATTAAACATATAAAATATTTAATTTAAAAAAAATTCTAATATGATGACACCATTTTAGTCTTCTAGTGAGGACACATGGGTTGAACTTATCATCACGCGATAAGTGGCAAATGGGTCATTATGAATTTATGACATGCACATATTTCTTAGCTCAATAATGCCACGTGTCAACAGCTCATTAGATCACACAAATGTCCTCATTAAAAGATAGCTGTAATATCTTCATAGTAGACGTTTCCTAATATTTAGACATTGTAAATTATATATCCAATCCTGCATCATAATACTAGTCAAATTTTGTATGGATATCATAGTCCAATACTCTTCCAGGTAGCGTATTTTTTTTAAAAAAAACTCAGTTATTCATTATTAGGAAGAAGGAACAAAAGTACACATGAATTACTACACGATGGATAAAAGTACACATGAATTATTACACGATGAATAAATGTACACATGAATTTTTTAATATTCCAAATGTACACATGAAATATTCTATCGTTAGACAAAAGTACACTTGTTCCCTAAAATTCTTGTGTACTTATGTCCCTTCTTCCTTCATTATTATATAAAACATATTTCATTTATTAGTTACCGACTACCATATATAAATAGAAGCATTCAATTAAATAAATATTTTTTATTGTTCGAGTGTGATTATGTTAAACATTGTATCTAGAAAGCTATTGATTAATTAATTTTGCATTTAAAACAAAATTGTTTGAGTTTATTCTAATAAAGTTGACATCATGACATCATTGACATGATTGATACATTTTCTGTGCCCTAATAAGATTTCTATGCTCTGTTAGGATTTTTTGTTAGGGTTTTTCGTCTTCGCTTGGAATACTCAACATTCTCAGAGGTAAATGGATCCGAGAGGTGATGATGATCGCAAAAGGAATGGGATTGATCGTTGGAAGAAAATAATTATCGATGTCAAAAATCCTGTTGCAACAGTGGAGGGTGCCATCCCGAAAATGGTACCTATAGCACCCTAAGGATTTTAAATTAGAATGTCGAGGTTTGGAGAGACCTCTGATGGTCCAAAACCTTAAAGGGTTGTGTCAATCCTACTCCTCCGAAATTATATTTCTTTGTGAGATGAAAAATCAACTTCGAATGGTTGAATAGAAACTGAGAAGTTTTAATTTTCAGGATTGGATACTCTTGTTATTCCTAAGATGGCTATTAAATTGGATATGAGCAAAACCTATGATCGGGTTGAATGACAAATTTTGTGGCTTATGTTGATGAAGCTGGATTTTGATCTTAGGTGGATTAGTTGGATTCAAGAAGTGGTAACCTCGGTTTCTTACTCTTTTGTTATTGAAGGTCAACCATTTGGTTTTTGAAGCCAAATAGAGGTATCCAACAAATTGATCCTTTATCTCCCTATCTTATCCTCTTTTGTGCAGAAGGTTTATCATTTTTGCTAAACAAGACAGAGTAAAATGGTTTCATATCAGAAGTCCAAATTAATAGAAGAAGTTTAGCTATAAACCAAAATCTTTCTTCTTCTCCTCCTCCTTCTTCGCTGCTGCCACTACCGTCGCCATCATCATCTCGTCGTCCTCCTCCTCCTCTTCCTCTGCCACTATCGTCGTTATTGTTGTCGTCATCTTTTTCCTCTTTCCTCAGCATCATCTTATTATTATTCTACTTCACCATTTCGAACATAAACTTGCATTTATTTGTGGTTTGTATTGTATTTTGTTTGATTTGCCTATGATTCCTGTTTGTTTTCCTTACAAATTCCTATTTGTTTTTCCTATAAATTACTGTTTGTTTTTACTTTTACTTTTGCTTCAATTACTTATAAATTCCTCTTGTTTTCTTTATAAATTCCTATTCATTTTGTCTATAAATCTTTGTTCATTTTCTCTTTCAGAGAGGCACAAGAGGAAAGGACATGCGTAAATAGTAACAATTTGGTTGGCGAAATTACTTGATCAAAAAGAGTTACTGATAAAAACCTAAATTAAGCTTGGGTACAATCATATAAAAATATACATAATACCAAATTAATTTTTGTTCTTTAATAATGATACACAAATTTTTTTTGTAGGGCCATCAGAATGGGCTAAACCCGTTAGGCCAACCCATTTATCCATTTAAATGGACGGTTTTTTTCTCAAAATACGAACCATTCAAAATTCAGGCTAAATGGGTCAGCCCGTGGGCTAAGCGGAATAACCCTTTTTTTATTTTTTGAATTTTTTCAAAAAATTAATACATTTTTTAGGGATAACTACTGTTTTGGTCCCCAAGGTTTAACCCAAAAATTGATTTCGTCCCCAAGGTTTTTTTCATTCAAATTGGTCCCTAATGTTAAAATTTGTATTAAAATCGTCCCTCAATTTTTTTAATACAAAAATACCCCTAAATTTATTACTGTTAATTATGCAGATTTTCTTTAATAATTAATTAAATAAAAAATTAACTAAATAAATAAATACATAGGAAATTCACTTTTAATTAAAAATAATTAGACACACTTGGATTATTTAACACTTAACCCTCTGAATTTATTAAATTACATACACTACCCTAAATTCATTTTTTCCCCAAATTTCAACCCAAATCCCTAATTTCCTAACTCTACACACACACCACTAACGCATAACACACACACAGAATCAGGAAAAAACAGAGATGGAGGAACAGAGAAGAGATAACAGAAGATGGAAGAAGGGGGGAGGAAGGGCCGCGGCGCCGGCTAGGTGGGTTGCCGTCGCGCCACCGTCTGCTATCATGGTGGAGGGGAGAGACCGTTGCGAAGAGTGAGAGAGAGATAGACGAAGCAAGAGAGAGATCCAAGAGAGAAAGACTGCGAGAGGGAGGAGCTCGCACCGTTGTTCTGTTGCCATCCACCATAGCTTGTCGGAGCCCACCATCGCATAATAGGACTCTTGAACAGAGAGAAACACGCAGTGGTGGTTGGTGACCATGATACTGACACCGCTGTTGTCTCCAAGTTCTGCTCCGTCGCGCCGTTCTATTGCCGTTGCCAGAGTTGTTCTGCTCTGCCACCTCATTCTTTGCTGCTTCTCTGCCGCCACGAAACCTAGCCACTACGGTTCTGTTCTAGGGCTGAGAAGGGGTACTGTTGTCACCATTGGAGCTGCTACTCCGTTCCTCTATCTTCTCTGAGTTGCGGTAAGTTCTATTCTGCTCTTCTCCGATTATCCATGTTCAATTGTCGCTTCTGGTTCTGTTTTGTGTTTGGAGCTGTGACATAATCTTGCTTCCATCCAATTAATAGTTCAGAGTTGTTTTGTTTTGCTTTTGTTCTGGTGATGATTTGTTTTCTACTGTTCTGTAGGGTAGTGACGTCATTGGGTAATGAAATCGAAGAAATCAAAGAAGAAGAACAAGGGTAACAACAATAACAACAACCACCACGGCGCAAACGGTGAAGACACGGTGCTGATAACGCTGAGCCGAGGTTCCTGGTGGGGTTTAGGATTAGGTTCACGAATTAGCGGTGGGATTTCACTGTATAACCTGGAAATAGGGGTGGGTTGGGAAAGAACATAATGAATTTCCTATGTATTTATTTATTTAGTTAATTGTTAAAAAAAATATGCATAATTAACAGTAACAAAGTTAGGGGCATTTTTCGTATTAAAAAAATTGAGGGACGATTATAATACAAATTTTAATTTTAAGGACCAATTTGAACGAAAAAAAATCTTAGGGACGAAATTGATTTTGGGATTAAACCTTGGGGACCAAAACAATAGTTATCCCCATTTTTTTATATTTTCTTTGCTTTGATATGAAAATTTGATTTACCAACTATAAAACTTAGGTTTTTTAAAGGTATTTTACTAAAAGTGGTACTTTTTTACCAAAATTTTATTTTCTTGAGTTAAAAATGAAATTTTTATTAATTTTTTCAAAATAAATAAATAATTAATCAAACGGCTTGCCCAATTAACCCGTCGGTTGACTATAAATAGGCCGGGCTAGAAAATTCTATCCCATATACAAACCAGACTTAAACGACTAGTTCGTTCAACCCGTGAGCTAAATGGATTAGATCCGCCTATTTGATAGCCCTAATTTTTTAGGTACTTTTAGAGGTAACAATATTTTGATAATATATTTGCCATCATTTCACTATATATATATTAAAGCTAATTAAAATTACATGGATTGTAATTTTTTTCAAATTTGCATTTTTAATTAAGGGCTAAGTATTATCTTGGTCTTTATGGTTTTGATTATAAATAAAAATCGTTCTAACATTTATTTTACATTTTAAAATCATCTCTTCAGATCAAAATTTTTTTAACTATAAAATTGTCCTTTAAATTATATCACATTCACCATCATTACTTCCTTTTCCATGATAATCACCATCAATAATACGAAAAATTTTCGAAAAGTATAGAAAACTAAATTTTAAGTTGCGATTTAGCAAAATTAATGTTGTTGGATTTCAATTTTTTTCCCTTAAAGGTATTGTTGATAATTATCATGTAGAGAGAAACAATTGTGGTAAAAGTGATGTAATTCTAGAGGCAATTTTGTCCATAAATAAGTTTTGGGATCAGAAAGACGATTTTAAAATAAAAGTAAAAATTAGGGTTGATTTAACAAAAAAAAAAAAACCTTAAGGATAATTTTGATTTTCAGGATATGGATCAAAATGGTAATTGTTTTTGTCGGATGGATGGGGCAATAGCCCCAATCCTAGGCATTACATCACGAACACACGCATACTATACTCACACACCCAACAATGGGTATGGGTAGCCCAATTACCCGATCAAAATCAAACCAATCCGATTATATCGGTTCTATATCCGATGGGTAATCGGGTACAATTGGGGTCAGATCCGAACCAATCTGAGCTTAATCGGTTCGGGTATTAGGTTTTGATGTCACGGTATCCGAACCAACTCATTACTCAATTAAGTTTATATTAATTTAAAAAATAATAATATATATACAATTTTATTCTTCCTCACTCAAATTATTATATCTATAGTCACCAAAAGAATTTATTATATTTATTAAAGTATAAATTTCATAATATATTACATTTTATTATTTTTTTATTATTACTTATTATTGACATAAACATTTTTCTCATATTTTTTTAATTTTTTTTCCAAAATTTTATTTCAATTGGGTATCTAATTACCAAAACCAATTTAACCCGAATTTAATCGGTTCAGTTTGGTTCGGATTCACTCACTAAAAATATCAAATCCAAACCAACCCAAACTAATTAAAATTTAATCGATTCGGTTCCTATTTCTCCCCAAATCCAAACCAACCCAATCCGTACTCACCCCTACTAACAATACCACCTCCTCTCTCTATCACAGCCGAGTTTCGGGTCTGAAAGCACTTTTTGCAAGGCTTAGAAGATTACCACTTAAACTAAAGTCTTAAGTGCAAATGCCTAATCTCGAGTTCGAATCCTTTGATATTGAAACACTCCTCATTATCACTAGGACACAAGGAGATTGGCAGATTAAAATAGTAATTACTTCTTTAATTAATTAAAATAAAGGTTTTAACTGGGCAGATAAGATTACAATTTAAAAAAAAATTATTGAGAGTACAAAAAATTTAACTTTCCATTATATTTATTTTGAATTTATTAAATATAAACATTTAAAATCTTCCACTAATACTTAAACTTAGCTAAACCCCTAGAATATTATATATATATATAAAAAAAAAAAAAAAACCTTAGAATAAAACACTTAGTTAAATATTAAAACCTGAATAAAGACGTGGTGATAAATTGGAAAGGGTAAGGGGCAAAATGGTAAATTAATGGTAGAGTTAGTAGGCACCCTCCCGTAAACTAAAGACATCTGATGAGAAGGAAGGGAAGGGAAGCAAGAAGAAAGGCTCCGTCCATATAAGCCCATCAAAGTTCCCCACCATAGAGAAGAACAATCTCTCTCCTTTCATTCTTTCCTTCTTTCTCTCTCAATTTCTATCAACAAAACTCTCAACTCTCAACTCTCATAAACCCCTCTCTCCTCCCACTTGGATTGATCAGAGTGATGGGAATGATCTCTCTGCCTCACTCCCTCAACTCCCACATTACTCCAATCCTCATCACCTGCTTCTTCCGCCATAAATTCTAAAACCCACATAAAT
>JASCZI010241944.1:7478-39200 GCA_036250425.1 Stylosanthes scabra | reverse complement strand
TTTTAATATATATATATATATATATATATATATATATATATATATATATATATATATATATATATATGCGTTTATTAAAATAAAAAATTTTAAAATTCTACTAAACATTAAACAAAAAATGAGAAGTTCATTGTCACAGGCAGCAACAATAACATAAATAGACTTAAGTGTAAAACCATAATGAGTTGAAGACAACAACTTAACAATCAATCATCTAATTTGTAATAGATATGAAAGAGATTTTTTTATATTTTTATTTTTTAATTGTATTTTCTCCTTAGTTTGCGGTTATTAAAATAGAAGTGAAGCAGATAGTAAAAAAACTTCTATATTAAAGGGACCTATAAAGTTCTCAACCAAACAATAGTTTTCTAAAAAAGAACAACTAAATTTTACTTCAATGGCTAACCATTTCTTAGGGGATATGCTAAAACAATTATTCATTGTTAACCATCATTTATGAGTTAAAGACCTATTTTGTCTGTTTTTCCTTTTTTTGGTTTTTTCTGATTGATTTCAATATACTATGACTAAGAAAAACTACATCAATAATGCTGTAATTTTTGTTCCTCGTCATTAATCCCTTACACTTTGTTCTTAACTAAAACTCCTCAATTTCATTTGCATATACCACTTTTAATTAATACCTTTCTAACCTATCCCAATCAATCAATCACTAAGTCAATTTTTCTTATGTGCCCCTTTCTTTAGAGAGAATAAATTTCTCTTCGATGTTTGTTCAACTGGGATTTGTATCTAACATGCAAATTCCATTTGATCATTGCCATTGTGATTATAATCCCTGTAACCAAAGATATAATTTGTTCATTGAACATAACATTTCACATCAGTAAAAAAACAAAGATGGGTTTAAATTTAAATAGCATTCAAAGTTATCTTTGTAGAGTGATTCAACTTTCATCAAAGTATAGCTTGATTTTCATAAAAAAGCATCCATTAATTTCAAGTGCCTTGACTTTCCTCTTCATATTGTACTTATTCCTTTCTTATGTCTACAACTTCTTGCTTTACATGTTCCCATTCGTTGTGTGCATTGCAATCTTTGTTACAATCTTTTGGAGCTCTGAGCAAAACCTTATCATAAATGTGAAAAAACACAACAGCAAGAAAAAGAAGAAAGTGGAGAGTGATGAAATTGCTGAAACAAGGCATCCGAATACACCAATCTATGGCAGGCAAGGAACCCTTGTTAAGTATCCATCACAAAATGCCACAAGCAGAAGAAGGAACTTCACCGGGAGGAAGTTGGATGTGTATGGAGATCTAGAACACAAGGCTAAAGATTTGACCGAAGTGTTCCAAAATGAATTCAGTAACATAATGTTTGGAAAATCTAGATCTTATAGGGTAGATGATGATAATAACAATTCAGATTTCTATGACTCTTTGGTAAAACAAGAGACTCCTAGGAGTAGAAACTTGCTATCTTCTGAACTACCACCGTTGCCAGACACCCCGAATCCGCGCAATATTAATGTCCGCAATCATGCGAAGAAAGAAGAGACTGATGAAAGGAAGGCTGTGGTCGAACCGCGCAATGAGAATGTGCTCAATCCTACTAAGAAAGAAGAGACTGAGAAAGAGAAGGCTCTGGTCGAACCGCACAATGTGAATGTCCTCAATCTTGCTAAGAAAGACGAGACTGGTGAAAAGAAGGCAGCGGACGAAGCATCACAAGATGATATCAAGAAATCTGGTGAGGTGACAGAGGATGAACAGAGAGCTTCAATGGATCTTGGCCTCGCCGTGACGGAGAGAACCAAGAGGCTAGAGAACCTAATGGTAAGGAGAAGAGCAAGGGAGCAACTGAAGTTGCATATTGAGAAAGTTTTGGTTGATATAAAGTCATCAGCTGCAAAAGGACAAAACATTCCACCATTGATTGTTGCAAAAGTAAACAACTCTCTAGATTCATCGAAGGATGATTTTGATGGTATAGAAATGCCAGGTTCCGCACCAGCCATGAGAAGTCCTTTTGATATTCCTTATGATCCTTATGAGGAGAAACCCAATCTGACTGGGGATAACTTTGCTCAAGAATTCACGTCTAGTGTACCCAACAAGGATATGGCATTCAGTAGGCATGAAAGCTTCTTTTATGGCTCCTCCTATCAAAGTAATAGAAGGCTTATAGGTAACTAATATATTTGAGATAAAATTAATTAATTTTTTATATTTTTTTTAACTAAAAATATTGATAAAAACTCATCTCCAGTTAATTTCATATAAAATTAATTATATAAAAAATTAATTATATAAAATCATTGAATAATAATTTAGTCAAACATATCAAATTATATAATAATTCTCAATAATCAACTTCCCATTATATATAAATTGCAAGTGACTTGATGCGAGTTTCCACAAAAAATATCGTGCTGCTAGCCTTTCTTATTTTTTTAGAGTATAAGTCCAAACTAGTCTTCAACAAATTTTTTAACCAAGAGTTTGGTCTCTAACTAATTTTTATTCGTTAGAAATCCTTAATAACAATTCTCTCGAACATTTAATCCCTTCCTTGCTTTCAATTAAATCTAACTAAATTGGTTCAACCTTAACAAATTTTATTCTCGTTATAAACGGCATATAACATACACTTTCATTTGTCCATACATTTAGATTTTATTATCTAATTTAGTTAGACTAACAATAATTATTTATTTTTAACAACAATTCTAGATATATAACTATTTTGTCCAACCAAGTTTAATCAACTTATTTATTATATGCTAAATAGAAAATTAAATCATTTCAATGCTATTTTTTTGTGATATTTGATATTAAAATAGTTTTCTATTTAAAATAAAAATAAATGACTCTATTAGTCAAAATAGGTATACGAACAGCATTTCTGTATTTTGAAGTTCTATCTTCTATGTACATGACTTGTTTGGAGCTGATTTTTTTCATGAATTATGATTAATTTTCAGCTAAGAAAATTACATTTCATGAAAAATTTGAATGTATAATTATTAGCATAAGGATGTTATTCTTACAGGTAGAGGAAGCCATGATTGGTTTAGCCAATTATCGAGATACGGCACTGAAGCAGCTGAATCAACTTCTCCTAATCCACTCAGCGACTATGACGAAACCACACATGACGAAGCAGACGAATGCGAATACGACGACATCCAACGAAAACAAGAAGAAGAAGAAGACGACCACGACGAAGCAGGAGCAACAGCAGAGAACAATAACGTTCCCACAACTATGCATAAAGTAACTCAATCACTGATAGAAGAAATCGCAGAAGACAACGACTCTGTATACAAATCCGTTCCATCAACTCTAGCCGCCGCCGCTAACGCTAATAATAACAACGATAAAGATAATCAAGGAAACGCCATCTTAGACAACAACACGCGAAGAAGCCACACACCTTCGCTTTCTTTAGCTTCAGATCTGCAAGTTGAAGTTTCCGAAGTGGGTTCGCCGACTCTAACCGTCGATGAGAGCCATGACACCGTTACTACCACAGACGGAGAGTCTGTGCTGTATGACGGAGACGTTGACAGAGACGTTACGTCCGGTAGCGAAGACATGTGGGGATCGTCGCTGCACGCACGAGAGCGGCGGAGAGTTAGCGAGCAAGACATATCGGAATTGAGTAATTGGAAGGAGATTTCTTCGCCGGGTTCGTTTCAGAACGTGGATGAGGTGGATAACGCGGCGGATGTCAGTTCGGTTTCATCGAAATCGGACTTGCCTGAAGATACGCCGAGTGCGACTCATGCTGTGAGCAGGGATCACAACATCTTTGGAATTGGTATGATGGATTTTAGAGGAGGGATTACCGGTGCGTCACATCCTTCCCCTTCGTCTTCTTCTTCTTCCAAAGTGCCTCCGCGACGGAAGCGATTCATGCATGGTCGGAGCGGTGACCGTACACCTGAACCTCAAACACTATATTCAGAAAAAGAAGAGGTGAGAGTTGAATCTTTACTGAAATGAAAAATTAACGAAGGATTAACGATTTTAAATCGATTAAACTCTTCTCCATTTTCAAGGAAAAGAAAACTTTTCTAAATTCATGAACAAACTATTGCCTTTTCAAAATTGCACTCTTCCTTTTTGTTCACGAACAAACTTTTCTATAATGTTGAAGTAATAACTTTTTGGGTTAAAAAAGTTTTTGATCATGTTGAAATTCATATAGTACCGAAAAACTTGTCTAAAACCTTTTTTTCTTTCCATTTACATCTCTTTGTTTTGCAACAGGAATGGATTAACTTGTCAGAGGATTTGATAAACAAGGTAGTAAATATCGATGATGTGAACAACTCGTCAACTACTGAACAAGAAAACAATCAGATCATCAAAAGCAATGAAGACAATGGTAGTGCATCAGCTGTAAGACAAGAAGTAGTTTATGAAGTTCCAACCAACTCAAGTTCTTCAACTTCACCAAGGTCTGTATTATCCCAAAAGGCCATGGTAGACGGAGCTTCTTCATCATCTCCTAATCAGGAAATGCAAATAAATGTTCAACAATCTAACATAAAGGATGTGGTACAAGAAACATTATATGGTGAAAGCAAACTTGACACCAAGCCTCAAAATAATCAGCCTTTAGACGATTCAACAGTAAAAGAACCTAACGATGACCTTAGTCATTCTCAGGTGTGAATTGCACTAGCAACTGCTTTGCTTATTGTTTCTTTTATCTATATTTTTAGAAGCAAGTTATAACTGTTAGTCAGAGTGATGACACTCTTATTAATCAAGTTCTTTGGGCTATTATCAAATGTTCTGGTCTAATTTGACTCTAATTGTATCTAGAACTTGCCAACGCATAATGGGTGTTAGCTCATTGCCAATATTAAGTTTTGAATAGAGCACTTATCACTGATAAACTAGAAATTATTGCTAGCAGGTAGGGCAAAACTCTTTTTACTCAAGCCATTTCATAATGACTGATGATTTATATAACTCACATGAATCTCAATACCAGTATATCTCACAAGTTCACTTTAAAAGAATTCATGTAATTTAATTAGGTATGTAACCTAGTTTGCCAATTACTAATCCATAACTTGTGCAATATTTGTGATATTGACTAGGAGCATAACCATTCCCCTGAGAATTTCATGCAAGAATCAAAGAACAACGAGAACAATGAAGGCAAATTGATACCTTTAACTAGACAAGATGATAGTGCAGAACCCTCTATACCAGCTGTGGTGATGGCTTCAAGAGATTTATTAGATGATAAGGTAAAATATAAGACTTTAAACTTGAAATGTTATTAGGTGGTAAAAATGCTATTACCTGTTGGTGTAGGCACCTATATGGAATTGCTAGTTATATATTGACTAAAACATTGTTGTTTACCACTTTACCTAGACTTCCCCCTCTCTTTTCGTAAGATTTTATCTTTGCCTCGTTACATATATTCAATAAAAAAAGGTATATATTGTATTATTATAAGTCAATACACTTATTATACATCTTTCTTATAAAATTCAATAGGAGACACTGAATTCACAGATGCAAGAATCATCCTCACAAGTTCACAGAGAGAGTGAAGATAAATCCCAACCATCAATAACACAAGGGGCTACCAAGGAAGCATTAATAAATTTTGAAGCAAGTGACACAAATTATGCTAAAGATGTTGAAGGAGAACATGAAAATTTGAATATGAATGAAGTCACAGATTTATTGGAATTAACAGGGGAAAGTGATAACAAGAATGAACTAGAAAAGGTTGAAGATGATATGAAGCAAGAAAAGTTGGACACAAACAAAATCTCTGAGGAATCTCCCAAAGATGTTGGAGAACACAAAGGTTTGAATAAGAATGAAGCCTCAGTTTCATTGGAATTATTAGGTGAAAGTGATGACATGAATGAACTAGCCAGGTCAAATGATACTTTAGAAGAAGTGAATCTTTTGCAGAAAGAGCAAAATCAGAAGGTTGAAGATCATATGAAGCAAGAAAAGTTGGACACAGACAAAATGTATGAAGAATCTTCAGTACCAAAGATCACTAATGTAAACATCAATGCTGAAGAGAAGTTATTAGAATCTGATAATGGCAAGAATGGAAGCAAGGTTTTGTCTGAATCAAAAAAAGAAGCTGATGGGGTGAGCAACACTGAAAATGAAAAAGCATGAAGAGTTACTTCAGCTTGAGGATCTTACTGCACCAAAATCAAATAAGCCAAATGATAGCTCAAAACTCCAAAGAGTCAACATTTTTGGTTGAACATGCTAGTAGTGGAGCCAATTTTCATTGAACCAATGATTCTTGTAGCAAAGAAGAATATGAGGGCCCCTGGAGAAAAAAGAACTCTACATCGAGTTCTTTGAGTCTAATTATCATAGCGACCCTGTGGACCTTTTTTCGACACGAGTAGAGACTTTTAAGTTACTCATGTCAAAAAAATGTCCGTTGATAATTGAGTGAATAATTCAAAAAGAACTTGATATAACTTTGTGAAGTGGTTCACTTGGACAGGTGCTTGAGGATTGCTACTTTCTGGTGTTTAGCTTAGAACACAAGGAAGGAGTTCCATTACTTAGTTATTTCCATCATCAAGTGCCAGATGGATCAAGAGTCTGAACTCTGAAGTAGCCAAGAGGAGATGGCATGAAGTAATCAAATATAGTATTTAATTTCACTGCAGGAATTGTTGTACATAGTTCCCAAGTTCAGAACATTATTCTTAGTCACAATGTACATAATGTTATTGTATCTTACAATGTATATAAAAAAATATATTTTTGTTATCTGATAAAACAAATAATGTATAAAAATAAACTCCCATGATGGTATAATCTCACATTAGGTAAGAGAAATCTCACAGTTGATTTCGGTGACTACTGTGTTTCCTCACTTTGATTCCATTGTTGATAGACACAATGAAGTAGCTTTGCACTGAGTGACATGGATAAATATGATTGTTTGTACAAGAATCCCAGCTCACCCATTGAAGCTCATCTCAAAGACCTTCTTTCTCGTATGACTTTGAAGGAAAAGATTGCTCAGATGACTCAAATAGAGCGCAGTGTTGCTACCTCCTCCGCTCTCAAGGACTTCAACATTGGTATCTATCTATTATAGCTTCGCACCTTTTCTAATTGAATTCGAATTTTAGAAAGTTCGTTAATGCTACAACAACTTTACTTTCATGAACTGGAGGGATATATGGTGTGTTCTTGTTTTTTTTTTGTAGTCAAGCAAACTCTCGAGCTTGCAAGTTTAGATACCTAGATCAAGTTTACAAGTGAATTCTTACAAATTTACACGATGAGTAAGTTCCTAAACTCATGGTCGAGAGTTTGGTTAGCTTGCATATTAATTGGGGTTTAGGAGACTTAGGTTACTTATTTTTATATACAATGTTTTCAATTTGTTGTATCTATGGAGGTTTCTACTTGTCAGTTTCTACATTGTTTCATCATTACTTATTTATGTTTTTCTGAAGGCAGTGTATTTAGTGCTCGAAACAATGGACCTTTTGAGAAGGCACTGTCATCCGATTGGGCTGATATGGTGGACGGTTATCAGAAGTTGGCGCTTGAATCACAGTTAGGGATACCAATCATTTATGGGATTGATGCTGTTCATGGTAACAATAGTGTCTATGGTGCTACTATATTTCCTCACAATATTGGTCTTGGAGCTACCAGGTTGGTGTTCAATCTTCTATCTTCACTTTCTAGTCAAACAATATTAAACTTCTTGATATGTTAGCTAGAAAATTTTGTGGTTGGAAGAACCTAAACTTCAAATGTTGGGGAAGAACAAGTACTAATTTAGAAGCTTAATTGTCAGAGCTCTAAGAGGTCATCTGTATTTCAAAAGATGCCTAGAAGACCAAATACTTTCATGTTCTTGTATTCATTTTTATTCTCAAGGGCATGAATCCAGCTCCTGATTTGAAAAGATAATGCTTCTAAGTCATTTAGAATATGCTTTATCTTGACATACAAGTCTTGCTGTTATCTTAAACAAACTTTGTTTTGTCATTCATGGTGCGGTAGAGATGCAAATCTTGTTCAAAGAATGGGAGCTGCAACATCACTTGAACTCAGAGCTAGTGGAATTTACTACACTTTTGCTCCTTGTGTAGTAAGGCATCATAATTAAACAATCATTATTTGTTTCTGAATTAGTTATGCTAAGAGTCATTTTAGCAATTCGTACAATGTCAACAGCGGTGGTTAGGCATAGATTTGTACTGTTGCAGCATCTATTCTTGCAAATAAGCCTAGAGTTGTATCATGATACTCAAAACATTCACCATTTAAAAAGGAAAAAAGGTTATAAAAGAGAGTGAAAAAATTTCACTTCTCCATGTCTTATTTGGTTTCTAAATCACCCGATGTCAGTTGAGTAGACGAGCTTTGAATAGCCACGGAAGGTTTGTGTAGTTATGGGTATGGGATCCTTTAATTGCTTCAATTTTCAGCAGATTATTATATTTGTGCAATATAATGTTGGCCGTATACTTTCTTCTAAACTCTTCTAGATCTTCCTACAGTATAATTGTGAAAAACATAATTAAGATACATTAAGTAGTATATGGAACATAAAAAAAATTAGTTTATTGGGTAAAAGCATGTATTTCACTTCATGCCAAACTCGTATGGGTTATTTCTTTTTGTCCAACATTCTTGGACCAACCATTTCTATCCATTTTAGCACATATATAACAATCATAACTGATTCATGAAAAAATTACACTCCACTGCAAGAAACGCATACCTATTACGATTTTGCGTTGGAAATTATCCGAAGGTAAAGATTTTGCGTGGAAAAATCCGACAGTAAGGATAAAAGACACTTTTGTAATACATAAATCATATAAAATAGTGATTCATGCATAGTAAAAGTGTCTTTATTTAGTTCTTTTCATTGACGTGGCTCTCGAAATTGGTTCGAAATTCCTTAAAATTTAAAACAGGTGTTCATCGCAGATAGCTCTGAATTAACTTATAGGAACCTCGATCAACTTTAGAAAAGTGTCACAAAGTGTAATCAATTAAAAATACCGAATATTGGACTCGGGTCGTTCTCCATTAAAATTGAAAATGATGGTTTCGTTTTCGGTCAAGAAAAGAGTTTTGGGGTTGCGATTGTTGATTTTGAGAACAGAGTAGAGAGACAGAGTAAACTTGCAATATAATAAAGCGTGCTCGGTCATGGGTTGAAATACTGTGCGTCCCTATGATTGCCACCTATTCCAGTTTAGATGGACTATCACTTAAAGGAAACTAGCCACAATTGTCGAATGGTCGAGTGGTGGAGTTAGCCCCTATCCGAAAGTTCTAGATATACTCAATAAAATAAGACCTCGGTATTCGGTGACCTCGAATAACCCATCAAGTTCACGTCGTTAAGGTCTTCCCATTATTGGCAAGAACGTAGCATTAACGGCCTCGGAACTAACCTCGTTCCTCGCATTTGTTGCCCTTAGGGATTGACAGCTAAAGTCATCCGCACATTTCAACACATAGCCAAGACACAAGGTCACTACTCGCTATTAACAGAAATCATAATAGCAGAAATAAAACGAGCAGAATAATAAAGAGGCATAATAACAAAAACAGAATAACTAAAATTAAATGAACAGAATAACGACAGTAATATTAATAAAAATAGTAAATTGTTTGGCTAGCATAGCTACAAGAAAAATGAAAATCCTAAGAACAATTAAACTAGGTGAGAAAATGGGAGAACATAAATTCCCCCCAAAACTCTCCAAAAATTATTCAAGACTCATGATCCCAAAAATGGGTCTCATAAGGGTGTGTGTTGAATGGGATAGCATCCCTTCTATTTATAGGCCTCCATTCAGCTTGAAATTCCCCTTTTGACCTTCTTTTTGCTTGCTGTCCACGCACCTGTGCGTACGCACCAAGTTCTTGTGTGTATGCATAGGTAAGAAAATGTGACTTGCACATCACTCTAGTTTGTGTGAATGAGTACGCATATAAGACATATAAACATCATTCCGAAGCTCTAGATGTTAGCTTTCCAATGGCGTTGAAAACAAGTCATTTGGACCTCTCTAGCTCAAGTTATGATCAAATTAGTGTGAAGAGGTCAAGATTGACAGTATCAGGAAAATTCTGAGCACCAATCTTTGGATGCGAATTTATCATAGAATCACTTAGAACCGAAAGAAGTGTTCAACATGAAAGTTATAGATATTGAATTCTTCTTTCCAAAAAGTCAAAGTTTGCTCCAATCCGATGACTATAGCTCTCTTTCTTCTCTTCACATTCTTGCTCCTCTTGCCTTTCTTGGCCACTTCAAATCCAACTCTAACCTATCTAGGCATGGAACACTTGAACAAACACATCAATGTATCGAATAGAATGAAAATTAAGTAAATCTATAGCAAAATATGGCCAGAAATGCATGTATTCACCATTTAAGCCTTAAGGAACAATAATTCATGAATACACTCAATTTAAAAGTATTTAAGTGAGTTTGGTTTGATAATGATAATTTGTTTATTTATAGCACAAGATAAACCATTAGAATGGGTTTATCAATGCTTATCTCACACATAATAGCCTTTGAATAAATTCTCATTTCTTGGTTTATCTAGTAAAATCATGACAACAAAATAAGAATTAAGAATAACTACTGTTTTGGTCTCTAACGTTTCACTTAAAAATCAATTTCGTCCCCAACCTTTTTTTCGTTTAAAATGGTTCCTAGGCTATAAAATTGATTTAAAATCGTTCTTTTATTTTTATATTACAAAAATACCCTATCATTTTTATTAAATAAATAAATAAATGTTAATAAATAGAAGGAAAAAAAAGGAAAAATAATGATATGGAAAAAGCACTCGATTTCCATGATTTCAAAGTGAACATTTTCAAGATCAACCTCATTCACAACACCATCAATCAACTCAAAATGCTGCACCTGTTTCACTTCCTCGTTGATTTCAATGTCGTCCTAGCAAACTGCGCACGTAACGACGTTGTTTGGATCGAGCTGGGAGAGCAACGCGGCGATGATGAGAATTACAGGGATGGTGGTTGCAAAGGATTTGGACGACGCCATTTTGGAGGGAAGTAGCGGTGGGAAGAGTAAAAAGTGGGTCCTCGAAAACGACGACTGAGTGTCGGTGGTGTTGGAGTTTGGGAACAAGGTGGTGATGGATTAGGCGGTGAAAGAAGTGGGAAATGAAATAGGGAGAGGGAAGAGAGTGGTGAAACGACGTTGTTTAGGGAAGGTGAGTCCATGAGTTCTAAGAAATGGGTGTGGAATTGCGGACAGAGGAGAGGAGAGGGAAGGTGAAGCGGAAAAGGAAGATGAGAAGGCGACACTCATGTCGCATTCATGTACCAATACGTTTTGAGTTCGGATTCCTCAGCCCCCGTCGTCTTCTCTATCGCTGTCTCCGTCTCCATGGTGGGTGGTTGTGCTGGTGGCGGCAGCTGTGGAGGATAGGATTAATAAATTAAGTGAGGAGTTTGACTTGGAGTTTGGGAGGAGTCAGGGAAGGAAAGTGAGTAGGCATGGTTGAGATGAGAGAGCGAAAATGGAAGAATCGGAGAAGGTGAACTTCAGGTACCATTCTTGAATTTGGCATCAGTTGAGCTCTTCCTCTTTCATACTTGCTGAATGGTTGTTCCTCTCTCAAATAAATGCAGCAGAACCTTTAATCATCCAGATCGACGGAGGTAGATGATGCTTTGTTTTTTGGGATAATTATACTTTTGGTCATAAAGGTTTGTGACCAAAATCAATTCACAACCCTTTTTTTGTTAAAAAAAATTGTCACCAATGTTTCAATTTCTTTCAAAATCGATAAAATGACTATTTTACCATTTTAATTTCAATTTTACCAAATCCAAATCCTTAAAATTAAACTCTCACCCTCACCCTCATCTCACCTCACACACAACACACTATCGGATAAAAAAAAAATGGAGAAGGAGAAAATCAGAGAGAGAAAGTTGGAAAAGAGAAATGAGGGAGGAGAGAGGAAAATGGCGTCGGTGGAAGACCTTATGCTGTTGCCACCATCGCTGGTGAAGAAGAGAGAGAGAGAGGGGCAAGTTTGGAGGGGGAAGAACGTGAGGGACAGGGGGAGTTCCCTGTCACCATCGTCCCCCGCCGCCACAAAATCCGAGCTGCTGCTCCCTAGAAGTCGCCGTCGAAGTGGAAGGTGAGTGAGAGAGAGGAAGAGGACGATTAGTTAGTGAAGGTGTGGACCGTCACCGTCAAAGATTCAACCGTCGCTATCGCACCTTGTCATCGTCGCCGTCAAAGATTAGAGACTTCATTGCCACCACGTCGCCGCCGTCTCCAAGCTCCCGTTCCTCGACTGCCTTCCCTTCTGTTAAACATCTCATGTTTTTAAACATGAAAAATGATAATACTCTTGGTCACTAGAAGAACATCTCGTGTTCATCCTTGAGTTGTTGTTGTTGATTTAGAGATCTCATGTTCATCCCAAATGATGATACTGTTGTTGTTGTGGATGATTGTTGATGGTTGATTGTAGTTGTTGATTGTTGTTTTTCATCCCCAAATTTTTGTTTTTTCCATGTTAGTTATGAAATTTGATGTGTTGTGTTGCTATTGATTGTTGTTGATGATGTTGTTTTCTGTGTTGATGTTGAGTTGTTAGCAATGACAATGGTGTTTCATTGGTGTTGATGGCTTGATGTTCTAATTTTTTTAAAAAAAAATTAAAGGAAGGGTAAAATTGTCAATAAAATTGAAATATTTGTGACAATTTTTTTAACTAAAAAGGAGTTGTGACCAAATTAATTTTAGCCACAAACCTTTATGACCAAAAGTATAGTTATCTTTGTTTTTTTTATTTATTCAGAATTAAAAATAAAAGGTATTTTTGTAATAAAAAAATAAAAGGATGATTTAAACCAATTTTAAACCTTAAGGACCATTTTAAACTAGAAAAAGGTTAGGAACGAACTTGATTTTCGGATAAAATCTCACAGACAAAAAAATAATTATTTCTAAGAATTACTGCCTACCAACCAAAGTATCTTGCCTCAAGAATTTTTTTAAAAAAATTTTGAACAATTTATTATCTAGCACCATTATATTATTAGACTGAGCCGAGAATAACATAAACATAATAATAAATATAAATTAAATTGGAGATAGTTTGAATTGAACCGATGAGAAAAAGAAGCAAAAATAATATAAACAAAAAAAAATATAAAAAGACAAAAGTGCACACGAAAGTTTTTAGGATTGATAAAAGTAGGGACATGATACAATGGTCTTTATGAGTTTGATGAATCAATGAACCCTTTATTAGTTTTGAATTTATTTTGTGGGACCATATATGGTTTGAGATAAATATGAGATTTATTGTTTCAATGCTTGGTTTTAATTTAATATCAATTTGGATCTCATATAATACTATTTAATTAACATGCATTTAATGAATTATACACATGGCACATCCTAATTGACATTCTTTCAAAGTGATGCGGTATCAACTTAGTAATACCGGTATCACTTTTCATATTCCTTCCAATGCATGATTCAATATCAACTTAGTTCATTTATCATTTCAATAAAAATTGATACTAAAAAAACATCCCATTAGAAATGCTCTTAGTAGTCCCTAATTAATAAGAGATAGAATAAGTGCTGTGTAATTAATAAGAAATAGAATGGATGAATTTTTTTTTTAATTTTTGTTTAGAGTTAGAAATTTGATTTAATTATAAAAAGATAATTTTTTAATTTATTTAATTATTTTAAATAGTAAAACTTTATATTTGAATTAAAAGGATAAAGTTCTTATTAAAAATTAATAAAAAATAAAAATATCCTTTCAATATTAGTGTTTTTTTAATGTATATAAATTTAGAAATTAATATTATAAAAATAAAAATTTCATGTTTAAAATGTCTTTTTGGGATTAACGTTATTGTATAAATTTAAAATGTTGTAATTTAAGTTTGATTTTAAAAGACTAAAATACACTTCTAGATAATTTAAAAATAAAAAAGATACTTGTAATACAATTAATAAATTTATTTCCTATGTACAAAAAAATAATAAATTTATTTCCTTGAATTAAAAAGAAAAAAAAATTGAATTTGGTTTTATTAGAGTTAATATGCTATTTAGTATTAAATTTAAATAATAATTGCTTTTTCAGGATTAAAGTTGTTAAAATAATTAGAAAATAAAATTTTAAATTCATTAGATACTATTGTAGTTACTTTTGTTTATCTCTGAATAAATCCTATTAATTTTATTGTTATTTAAAATTGTTACTGGTCAGATCTCCTTTCTAATATTGTTTCCTTATTAATTTTACTGTTATTTAAAAATCATATTTTAAATCAAATTTTGTAAAAAAAATTACTAAGAGAATTGAAATAATCATCAAAATCAAATAGAGTTTTAATCATCTTGATTCTTAATTGAAAAGAGATAATTTTATGTTTCTACAAATTAAATTAAAAATTTTTGTAATCAGAAATAAATTCAAATAATCTTAGTTTTTGAATTTAATTTTGATTCATTGTATGAATTAAACAACATATTTTATTTTTTATTGTTTAAGAAACTATATTAACCGTTTAAAGTTTGATTAAAAAGATAAAAATATATCTTTAGTGTTAATGTTGTCTAAAAATTTGCTTACATTTAAAATTAGAAATTTGAGTTTAATATTAAAAGTCAAAATAAATATTTAAATAATTTTATAAAAAAATTAAATTCTAATTTATGTATAAAAAGTAAAGATTTTACGGACTTTGATTACATAAATAATTAAATTCTTTTAAGAAAAGAATACAATTTTACAAACATTTCAATAATTTATGAACATAATTTCATAAACATTTCAATAAGTTATAATATTTTTTACTAATTAACTAATTATCTTTTATCTTTTAAAAAATGCGAAAAAGGGCTGGCGGGCTAACTTGCCCTGCCACGCCGAAAACCCGAAAATTAGGTGAGTTTACTTGTTGTCATGGTTTTAAAATTTTAGCTCGACCCACCTTTTTGGAAGTTAAGTGGATCGGGAGTTTTCGCCCCATTTGACACCCATATCTATTAAATTAAACAAAAAATTATTTTTCATATTTATTTTTAATTTATTTATTTTATTATTATCATTATTCGTTATATTTTTTTAGTGGCCATTATCATTATCATATTACCAGTATGTTCTTTATTATTATTATTATTATTATTAGGGCAATTCTTAGGTACAGAACATATTTATTCAGAGAGAAAACTTATGATAAGATACAGATGCACATAAAGAATGTCCATTCACGTGCTGGTCATGTGATTTACCCTTAGTCTACCAGCTCCAGTGGATGGTTCGGATGGCTTGGCTCGGCTTAAAGTGAAGTAAATGGCTGAAACGGAACTTGTGATTTTTGGGCCAAATGTTTGAATGAGTGAGCTTAGCATCGCCTGCCTGTGTATGAGCCCGATTGCTTGGATCTAGATTTTGGGAAAATACAAATCAAAACCCTCAAAAATATGTCAAAGCCCCCAATCAAATATAAATCAACAACATCAAAAATGTTAATACCAAAAACATTAAAAAGAACACACCAAAAATATGCCAAAGCCCCAAGCAAAGAACGAAAGAAAAATGGTAACAATGATAAATATGTTACAAATATTTTCCCTTTAATAATTTAATTGGTCTTCTAAATTAACAAATGTGTATCATTATAGATAGATTAAATAAAGAAAAATTTTCATGAAACTGGAGATTAACTTGATAACCGTTTAATTTATAGTAATGATAGGATTACCACATTTAAAATTTTTCATATTCCATCTAAAATCTATAATTACGTGTAAATACTATTGTACTGAAAAACGGACCGAACCGATCGGTCGAACCGATTTAACCGTGAACCGGCCATAATCACGGTCCAGTTGATGTTTGAAAGTTGAAACTAAGGTTCTGAAACCGGAACGGACCGGCCGGTTGAACCGGTTAGACCGCGAACCGGCGAGGGTTACGGCTCGGCTTGGATGAGGAAATCGGAAATTTAGAAACCGCTCGCGAACCGCTGAACCGGTCAGAAACCGGTCGGTCAGACCGGACCGGGACCTGGCCGGTTTTATAGAAACACACCAAAAGACGTTGAAACGTCGTAGTTTGAGACTTGGGGGAAAAAAAAAAACCAAAAGAAGAGGGGTCCAGCCTCTTCTTCCCAAAATCCCCATAATCTACATTCAACACAGTGAAGAAGTGGGAAAGGAGAACACAAAGAAGAGCCTCCACCGCCAACGTCGTTCATCCCCTGCTGGTTTGCCGTCGTCTCTCTCTTGTCTCCTCCCATTCAACCGCCCGTTGACGCCGCCGTCTCTCTATCACTCTCTTGGCTGCTTCAATTACTTCCAAGTTCCAACCTTTTTATTGAATTTGCTTAAGTAATGGACAAATGGAAATATGAAAGAAGAAGTCAAGAAGGTGCATCGGAGGAAGTGATCAATAAGCATCTACTTTTAGTTTTTTTAAAATAAAAAAGGTTCCAGGAACGGTTTGTTTCATGTTGGTGAAAGGAGGCAGCAGCTTCTTTTTTATGGAGACTAAAGTTTCTACTTTCTAACACCATGACATCTAGGGTTAGGATATTGTTTTTGTGCAAAGACTGGGTATTTGGGCTAAAGCCAAAGCCCAACAAAATTTTTAATGGGTTTTTATAATTTTTGTTGACTTTAAACTTAAAGACACAAACATGGCTAGCATAAAACAACAGACTACAGCAAACATGATTTTCATTGCATACCATTAGACTTATTTTTTAAATATTTATTTTAGCTTTTATTTTAAATTATACCTATCTTTAAAACATTAATATAATATATTTAATTGAAAATTTGAAACTAAATATATATTAAAACTTGAAAGTATAGAATACGCTTTATTTAAGGAAAAAAGAAAAAAAACTAGGAATTAAAATACATTTTGTTTTTAATTTGATTCGTATTTTATACTTACATGAAATTATGAGACTTTAATTGGTATTGTATTTTTAGTTAGTATATTTTTAATATTTAGTTAGGAAGCAATTATATTTTTAATATTTATTTTTTATTTTTGTATTATTTTATTATAAAAACGGTTTTTACGGTTGAACCCCGGTTAGACCGGTTGGACCAATAAACCAGTGAACCAATAGTTCGAACGGTTCAATAACCGGTCCGGTTTTCAGAACCTTGGTTGAAACCCGCCTACATAAGAATCAGAATCAAACGGATGAACCTGTCGGAAATTGGACGGTCGGACCAAATCGAAACCCGGCCGGTTTTCCTTTGGCAAGGCAATTTATGCCCAAGCCTTGTCATTGAGTATGCAAAAAGCTTCCTTAACCACTAGGCTATGAAGCTGTTTGTTAATGTTCAAACATTATTATATATATATACACAACACTTTTCATGCTAGATTATATTCATTTATTTTATCTTAATTTTTGTTTACTCACTTATTCATACATTAATTATAATTTTATTCGTACATCATCATTGTTATAAAAATATTTTTTATTAAAAATTTTATGAATTGAAATATAAATACTAAAACTTTTACTAATCACAAACTTACTTTTTATTTTTTTCATCGAACTATGCAAATAAAATATTCTTTATTTTCTGTAGAAAACTTTCTTCTAAGTTTTAATTAGTTCATATTTTTTATTTTATGTTAATTTTAATTTATAGTCACTTATTTATAAATTAACTATATTTTTATTTGTATATTATCATTAATATACATTTTTTATTAAATATTTACAAATTAAAATATAAATACTAATATACTTTTACTAATCACAACTTATTTTTTACTTTTTATTTTTTTCATGATTATATGATATTTACTAATATTATTTTTCAATAAATATTTGCATGTTATGATATAGTAAGTATAAATAATTAATAAATTATTAAAATATAACGATAATAGTTATTTTAATATAAAATAGTTAATATTGGCTTTATATATTGTACTTAAGTGATATTATTATACTTTTTAGATTTAGTACTTCATATTTAAAAGGCATTTTAAGGTCTATATTATAATATAATTATATTTTTATCTTTATTTTTATTTTATATATTATTTTATTATAAAACAGTTGAAACTCCGGTCAAACCGGTTGAACATTAAAAACCTCTAATCAGTAGTTCGAACGGTTTGATGATCGGTCCGGTTTTTAGAACCTTGGTAAATACCATTGTAATTATATATTTATATTTAATATTATGCGTTTAATTCAATAGCAATTATACCGAATCGTGCAAGTAATACCACGGTGAGTGGATATCGTTCCCACGAGGATTGACGGAACAAGCAATACAATTTAACCAACCTTATTGACTAGACAAAATCAACAAAACAGAGAGGGTCTGTAATGTAGCAATAAACCAAACAGTGAAGTAACAATGCACGTGTAACTTAGAAAGTGAATGTGAGAAAACAGTGAATGAAAGTGTTAAGGATTTGGAGATGTTTTACCCTAAGCTACTAATTCTAATCTTCAGTTTCTTCTCTAACAAGTATGATCTAATCCCCAACGAATCTTAATTAACTAAACCCTAATCTCTTAGTAATTTAGTTTCTCTAAACCTAACCAATTATCAAGTTATATGTCATGTACCCAACCTATTTCTAAACCTATTGAAGTTGTCAACAGAGAGCAAGTTGCATTAGTTATTAAATCCCTATCTCTAGTTCAATTAATAAGTAATGAGAATTAAGTCCCAACCTTTGTTATGATCAATTAAAATTCTCTCAAACCTAATCAATCAAAACACATAGAAGAAGAATACCTCTCACTGATTCAACTCCTTAATGAAGAACAGAAACTCAATCCTTGAATTATGATCAAAACTTGAAATTGAAGAAAACCGAAAACTTGAATTAGTAAGCTATGCCGGGATGAACAGAGCTCCACATCCTCAACAATAGAGTTTAGCTAGACATAATTCTGTAAAACAATAACTGAAATCTACGTAGGTGCTAGGTTTTTTTTTTTTTTTTACCCTAATGGTTTAGAAACCTATTTATACTAATTAACCTATCTAAAATCAAAATTAAATCAAATCAAATCCAAATCGAAATCCAATCAAATCAACTAATCTAATTTCTATCTTATCTTTAGGAGATTTTACTAATCAAATTACAAATTTATCCCTTGAATTAAGCCCTTGATTTAGTAAATTACATTTCCTAATTTTCCTTGATTTATCCACCAATTAATTCCCATTTTGGTGCACCTTCCAGTAGCCTCCAACTCTCCACGTTGGGAACGCCAAGTGAGGCGTTGAAAACGCCCCAAGCCTTGAAGGATTTGAAGCTTGGGCGTTTGAGATATGGAGTGGGCGTTTGGAACGCCAAGGCTGGCGTTTGGAACGTGGGGAGGGCGTTTAGAATGCCAAGGCTGGCGTTTGGAACGTGGAGTGGGCGTTTGGAACGCCCAAAATGTGATGCCTACTGGAAGTGATCTTCTAAATTCAAAAATCATAAAAAAATTTTCAATTAATCCTCAACTTCTTCTAATTGTTTTGGACTTGTCTTGATCAATTCTTTTTCAATTGTTTCTCTTCTAATTTTCTGTTAATCTCCTTCAATTCCTGCAATCATCAATGAATTCAAATACTCAAAGCTATGATGATAAAAAGTAATAAATTTGATTGAGTATTAAACTAATTGTTACTTAATTTACAAGAAATGAATCATTAAAATCACTAATAATGCTCATGCATTAGGGGTCAAACATATTCAGAAAACACGATACTTTATACATGCAATATTCGTTTTTTCACGAATGTTAATAGAGCCGTAATACTTGAGTAACGTATTTTTTTTTTTCTTTAGCCCCTTCAGAGTAAGTTTTTTAGATTTGTCCCTATATTTGACATGTGCAAAATTATGCCAATTAAAAAAACGAATTGTAAACTCTTGGTGCAAATGACTAAATGGCATACAAAAATGGATTCAACTAATAAACATAATTCATTTATTCCATACAAAAAGCGATTTAACCTTTTTCCTTCCAAATTGAAACCTTTACTTTTCACTTTAAAGTTGTCGGATATGTCTAAAATAAGCACAACAATTTTGTGCGCATTAAATGCGCCACATTTATTGAGCCATTAAATCTTATTAAATGAAAATCAAAAAACATTATAAAAGAAGAGCATTGATAGGTCTTAATGAATATAGGACATATTAATATTCACATAAATAATTAAATAAGTATATTTCTATTTTATATCATATAGTTTATTTACATAAATGAATCCAAAACATATCAATATACAAAATCAAATATTTTTATTTACTAAAACAAACAAAATTATCTTCGTAAAATTTGTATTATATAAAAAATAAATTCATATTAAGACATAATATTTAATTACAATACATACAAATTACAATATTAAATAATTTAATTTTATTTTTATTACGGGACCAAAAAATAAAAATACACTTTTAATAATATTTTTGAAATTTTATATTATGTAATAACATTGGTTCACAAGGAAAATATTAATGCAGATGAAAGCAATGATGATTAAGTTTATTTTTTTAGTTATATGAAATCAAAATTAGAAAAATAAATATTTATTATTAAAAACTAAATTATATGAATAAAATTGAAGTATTTTAAAATATGAATAAAATTGAAAACTAAATTATATAAATAATACTAAATATATTAGATTGCACGGTCGGTTAGTATTATATGAATAAAATTGAAGTATTTAATAATAATATTTATTCATATTTTAAAATACTTCAATTTTATTATACTAGATTCCACGGTAAGTATTATATGAATAAAATTGAAGTATTTTAAAAATTAAATTATTTTATATTCTATATGTCTTGTAATTAAATATTATATCTTAATATGAATTTATTTTTTATATTTGAATTTTTAGTAAATAAAAATATTTAATTTTAGTATTGTTATGTTTTGGATTCGTTTATGTAAATAAAATATATATAATAGAAATATACTTATTTAATTATTTATGTATATGTTAATATGTCCTATATTCATTAAAACCTATTAATGCTCTCCTTTTATAGTGTTCTTTGATTTTCATTTAATAAGATCTAATGGCTCAATAAATGTGGTGCATCTAATGTGCACAAAATTGTTGTGCTTATTTTAGATATACCCAGAGTGGCCCTCTGAAATGTTAACGTTTTTTTTTTTTTTTTAAATAATATAGAGTAACAATTTTTTTTTTAATTTAATTTTCGTATATCGTCAGTGCAAAAGAGTTTTACACATGCATCCAATCAGGTGTTACCACATCATTAAAAGCAATTAATTTTTAAACCCACTACTTTTAAAGTTATATAAATACATGAATCTGATGGGATAACTGTGTAAAATTATTTATACTGTTAGTGCATCAAAATTAAACTTTTTGTTTTTGTATAACAATGGGGAGTAATAGTTACCATCTAATGTCATTCTTGTTTGAACAATAACTAAAACATTCCCTAGGTCTTCTGAAAAATAGGCCCAAAAAATTAACACAACCCACAATGCCAAAACGGCATTCATTTTACCCTTAATCACCTTAACCTCTAAACCTTCATACAAACTTCCCACCTTACCGGTTATCAAATTTTACCCTTTCTCCTCTCAAACCACATATACTCTTTTCCTTTCACCCTTCTAACCTCAACATTAACCATAACATAATTCTTCAGCCTTCACCAACACGTTACCTCTTTGATATCAATTAACCATAATTAAGCATCACGGAACTTTCTGGTGTAACATTCGGTTGCATGCAAGCACAGATTGGAGACTTCGAAGGCAGAGGAGCAGAAAACTTGCAATTCATCAACAGAAGGCGCCGACCTGCAAGGATTTACAATTAGAGTTAAGAAAAAGTCACATATAATGGAAGACATGAATGCACACCCAATTGAAGGTGATGAAATTGTCGTGCAACAAGTAAAGCATGATGGATACAATGAAGACAATCTCAACCTTGTTGCAAAAGTCATCAGCGACAAAGAGTTCACATTTCGGTCAATTAAAGCTGCTCTGATGGGGATGCGGGGCAATCCAAAGGGAGTTAATATTTCGGATGTTGCAAGAAACGTTGTATTGATCAGCTTCCAAGACTTCGGCAAAGGATTTCAGCTTTGGATGTGAGGATCGTGGAGTATAAGGGGGTGTCTAATTAACATGCAGCCATGGAGTGGAAAAAAAGTAGTGATGGAAGCAGACTTCAAGAAGATGGAGGTATGGATACAAATGCATGATGTGTCTTTCTCCTGTATGAATGCAATGACAGCAGAAGCTATAGGCAAAAAACTAGGGACAATTATGGAGGTGGAAAATCCATGGAAGAAGAAAATTCTGATAAGACCCTTCCTTAGAGCAAAGGTCTTGCTGGATATTAGCTTACCTTTACCAACTAGATGTTGGCTGAGACCATCCAGAGAAGAACGAACGTAGATAGACCTAAAATTGGAAAGAATTCAAGATTGTTACTGCCTTAATTGTGGCAGACTTGGCCATGCAAGAAAAGAATGTAAGTATCCTACTGCTATGTCTTTGAAAAATCCAAAATAACCGAGGTATAAAACAGGCCTGGGAGTGAACAGAGCAAGAAGTCTGAATATGGGAGGAGACGAAGGAAATGAAGACGAAAAATACCAACAATGGCAACTAAGTGACTTTGATAGTGATGAAGAGGAACATGAGAGAATTGAACTTAGAAGGAAGGCATGGATAGGGCAAAGTGGGAACAAACAGAGGACAGACATCAATCGAGAAGAAGAGAACACACAGCAAGCAATGGAGATTCAATCTGAAGTTCAGGATTCGAGAACACAGAAAGCTGCAGAGGTACAAGCAAATCAGGGTGAAGAAAATAGGCAGCAAGTCAATGAAAATGAGGAGAATCTGAAATATAAGCAGGAAGTAAAGAGGTTTAGAGCAAGAATGGCCAGAATTAGGAGGAGATTTGCTTTGAATGTGGCACAAGAGAATGGACGATCGTTCTCAGTTGAGCAAGAAATTATGGAGGTTGAAAATCAGCTGAATGAGAATGGGGAGAGTGCTAGGAACCAAATGATTGAACCAGAGAACACCAACCAAGATAGACAAGCAGCAGAAACAGTGCAAGCAATTTACAGAAGAGGAATTCAAGGGGAGCAAGTATACAGAGATCAGCAAGTGATGGTGGCACTAAGGAAAGGCAATGAAATAATGATGCAAGATGAAAAAAAATGCAAGACCAGGAAGGAAAAAATACAAACCGAAGTCGGGCAGTAGCTACTCTGACAATGAGGCTGAAGAGGAGAAGAAGGAGTCTAAGAGGAATGAATAGCAACAACAAGCGAGCAGGGAATTGGCTATTTACATGGAATCAGCAATGAAACTCAAAAGAAAGTGGACAGAAGAAAGGCAATTGATTATCAGAGAAATAGCAGAGAATTCCAGAGACTATAAACAAGAACCGGACCAGAAAAAGAAGAAGAATGAGATGAGACCTGACACAAAGGCTGAGGAGGCGGGCCGATACATGCCCCAACCGAAGCCATGATGATGCTAAGTTGGACTTGTCGTGGGTTGGCGGCACCTGCGACAATACATGAGCTAAAAGATGTGATTAGAAAGTTCAAGCTGTCCATTTTGTTCTTTTTGGAAACTAGATCTAATAGCACTAAATGTAAAAAGTTTAGTAAAACTTTAGGTTATAAGAACTTTTTTTGTGTAGACCTTCGGGGCATGTCCGGGGGTTTGTGCTTATTTTGGAATGAAAATGTGGATGTTAGTGTGTATGCTTGGAGTCAAAATTATATTAAAGCTAATATTAACTATATTGTTAAAGGTGCTAATTGGGATCCTGTTTTTGTATATTGTAACCCTGAACCAGGTAAGAGGAGAAAGCAATGGGATGAACTGGCTGCAAGCATGGGAGACCAGAACATACCCAGGCTGATGATAGGTGATTTCAACGACATCCTGGTGCAGGAAGAGAAGGTAGGGATGCATCCCAAGCCTATACAGCAGGTTCAATGCTTTAAAAATTTTGTTGATGGTAGTAGTTTTATGGATCTTGATTTAAAAGGGTATAGGTTTACTTGGTTTAGTAATCCTAGAAATGGCTTTATTACTAAAGAAAGGTTGGACAGATGTTTTGTCAATTGGGAATGGAGAAATATGTTTCCTCATGCCATCTTGCAAGCTCTCCCAACCATAAGCTCGGATCACTGCCCTCTGATTCTTGATATGGAACCAAAGGGTAAGAGATCCAGAACTTTTAAATATGAAGCATATTGGGATGAGCATGAGGAATGCAGCAATATCATAAAACAGGGGTGTGCCTCTAATGTTAATAGGACCGAATCTAATTGGGGAACTATCACCCAAAGACTAAATAATTGCAAATGTGCTTTAAAAAGTTGGAGTAAAAAAACTTTCAAAAAGGCCATAGATGAAATTGAAAAGAAAAAAGCCAACTTGGAGAATTTACAGAATGATGATTTGAATGTTGAAAATCAAGAGAAGATTATGATCATTAAAAAGGAGATCACAAACCTTTTGAGACAGGAAGAGCTTTTTTGAGGACAAAGATCCCGAGTAAAATGGCTGCAATTTGGTGATAAAAATACAAAGTTTTTTCATGCAGCAACCTTACAAAGAAGAGACAGAAATATGATCTTGAAAATTAAGGATAATAATGGTAATTGGATTGATGGTGAAAAGAATGTTTTGAATCATGCTGAAAATCATTTTAAGAATCTGTTTACTGCAGAAACTAACTTGAATTTTGAGCAGTGTATTAGAGAAGTGCAGAAAAAAGTTTCAGATGAAATGAATGAAGACCTTTTGAAGGAAGTTACAGATGAAGAGGTAAGGCTGGCAGCTTTCAGCATGGGGAAACTAAAAGCACCAGGGCCAGATGGTTTAAATGGTATGTTTTATCAGAACCACTGGGATGTGATTGGGAATGAGGTATGCAAAGCTGTTTAAATTTTTTTTAAAGATGGTTTTCTACCAGAAAGTCTTTGTGAAAGCACTTTAGTGCTAATTCCAAAGGTTAGCAACCGAGAATCAATTAATCAGTTTCGGCCGATTAGTTGTTGCAACTATCTTTATAAGATAGTTACAAGACTGCTTGCTCTTAGGCTTAAGAAAGTTGTTGGAAAAATTGTCTCTCCAATACAGAGTGCATTTATTGGACAAAGGCTCATACAAGATAACATTATAATTGTCCAAGAAATGTTCCATGGTATTGGGAAGAAGGGAAAAGATGCTTCCAAAAACTTAGCTATCAAAATTGACATGAATAAAGCCTATGATAGGGTAGACTGGAAGTTCTTGGAAGCTATCTTATCAGGTTTTGGATTGAACAAGCACACTATGAAGCTAATAATGGAATGTGTTACTAAAGTGAGTTTTGGAATCAAAATAAATGGGTTGTATTCTGATTGGTTCTATCCCAATAGAGGCCTAAGGCAAGGGGATCATCTGTCTCCGTATTTATTCATAATCGTGGCTGAGATGTTAACAATCCTCATGGAAGAAGCAAAAAGGGATGAGAGAATTTCTGGTGTTAGGATTGCCCCTAAAGCACCAGAGATCACCCACCTTCTTTTTGCCGATGATTGCATTTTATTTACTAAAGTAGATGAGGATGAGGTTTATGAGATTCTCACGATTCTAAATAAGTATACGGAGTCAACAAGACAAAGGATCAATTTACAAAAATCAGGCCTAACTTTTGGTAATGCAGTTCCAATCAATAAGAGAGTTTTAATTGAAGACATTTTGGGCATACCTACATGGGACAGTCCAGGGAAATACTTAGGTTTGCCGGCAGTTTGGGGAACTTCAAAAAATAGAGCTTTGAGTTGGATTGAAGAGAGAATTGATGATAAATTAAGTGGCTGGAAATCTAAAATGTTAAACCAAGCAGGTAAAGAAACTCTCATTAAATTTGTTGTCCAAGCCATCCTATCTTATGCCATGGTTGTCCTCCTCTTTCCAATAGAAGGACATTCATTGGTTAAGTTGAGAGAAAATTAGCAAGAATAAATCTGACGGAGGAATAGGTTTTAAAAATCTGTTTGTCCAAAATTTGGCTTTTTTGGCAAAACAAGCTTGGCGCATTATAAAAGTTCAAAATCAGCTTTGGGTAAGGATTCTTAAAGCAAAATACTTTCATAACAAAACTTTTTGGAATGCAGATTGATACGCTCTGATCTCGGCAAGTGCACCGAATCGTACAAGTAATACCACGATGAAGTGGGTATCGTTCCCACGAGGAATAAAGGAACAAGCAATACTATCTATCAATTATTCTAATTAGATCAAAATAAAACTTGAAGAAGTGATGGTGAATAACTCAAAATTAATGAATAAAAGAGAATAGAAAATTACTTGAGATTGAAATAATGGAATGAGATGTTAAGAGCTTCGGAGATGTTTTTCCATTGAGGGCCAATGCATACATTCGAATACCAATTCTAGGTTCTCAGTTATCAAGCACAACGAATCTAGTGTAACTAAGCCCTAATCTCTTAGTAACTCAGTTTCTATCTACCTAATCAAAAGTTAATCTCTTAGTCAATCAATCAAATAAATAGATGAAGATCTAAATCTGATTCTAATCCTTATGAGTCTCAAAAGTGATCCTATATTAGATTAAATGTCACTCTATTCAAACTAGTTCTAATCCAATTTTAACTAACAGAATTTTAGTTGCATAACAATTAACTTGACTATCTCTAGTTAGACTTAATTGATTATGTGATTTAATTTTCAGCTAGCATAAATTAATAGATCTCTCAATCTAATTAAACTAGCCCTAGACAAGTTAAGAACACCTCTCAGTGATTCTAAACTATTGGGATGAAGAACAGAAAATTAAATCATGCATAGAAGATAACTGAAAATACCTCAATAAATTAATAAACGAATGTACATAGTGACTACCTCATGCTGGGTGAACAGAGCTCATCACCCTTAATAATGAAGTAGTTTAGCCTTGCATAATAAAAAGTAAAACCTAAAATTGAAGTAAAGTGTGCTGAGATGATCTCTGTGCTGAGATCAATCTCTTTTATAACCTACTCTAAAACTAATTTACAAATCAAATCAAATTCAAATCTAATCTAATCTAATCTAATCATAATCCTAATCTTATCTTATTCCTAATCCTAATCTTATCTTTTATGTTTACAAAGCTTTATCTTCTTCTCTTGATCTTCAATTAATCTTATCTTCAATCTTCCAATTATGCCCTTGATTAATGGATGAAATTGAGGCTTGAAATATCTTGGTTGAAGTGCTCAAGATGGGCTTTTGAATGAACCAGAAATCTTTATCCACATCCCTACTTGAAAGATCACACATATAACTTGGGCTGAGTTTAAGGTTTACTAGAACTTTAATTCATTAAAATCAACCCTCACGTACAACATAGATATGTGCGTATAACTTGGCTTTGAAATTAGCTTCCACGTATAACTTCATAAGTCACGTATAACATGACTTAAAATTGGCTTCTTGGAACTTCAATTTAATCCTCCAACATATGACATAAATACTATGCATATACTTTTGGCTTTAGTTTCATCTTGGACTTTGTGATTTTAATAATGAGGAAGTGCTTCACGTACTTTATATGTCCCCACTATAACATGATCACAAAT
Source organism: Stylosanthes scabra (assembly GCA_036250425.1). NCBI lineage: Eukaryota > Viridiplantae > Streptophyta > Magnoliopsida > Fabales > Fabaceae > Stylosanthes > Stylosanthes scabra. The sequence continues at coordinate 11,523 of JASCZI010241944.1, read as the reverse complement.
TGGCCTTTGGGACTTTGAAAAGCTTGAGAAGATTTTCCCACGTTGGACGTGACTATCTTCACGTATGACATTGGCTCTCGTGCACGTCCCTGGAACTTGCATTTTATATCTCACGTATAATGTGAGCTTCTCCACGTATAACGTGGAGCTACTGCCAAATTCTGAAAGAGCATTTTAATTCCCACGTATAACGTGGGCTTCTCACTTATGATGTGGATTCACTGTCCAAAATCCCTTTTTCTTTCTGATTGCTCACGTATGACGTGAAGGTTCCCACGTATAACGTGGGCTCTCTGCCAATTTTCACTTCCTTGAACTTTATTCCCACGTATGACGTAGAGTGCTGGCGTATAACGTGGGACTACTGGGTGTTCGATTTCTGCTTCTTTTCATTCTCCTTTCTTCAATCCAATCTTGAGTGGTCTTAAACACCTAAAATTCTTGTGAAATATTCTATAAACATAAACAAAACTCAAAACACATCAAGTTTGTTTGATTGATCAATTAAGAGCAATAAATCACAAGAATAATAATCACAATAATCAAGAGAAATTGAAGTTAAAAACAACCAAAGATGCCCATGCATCACAGATAAAGGGAATAGTTCCTCGTGGATCTGGAAAAGAATAATTAAAGGAAGGGAAATGTTGAGAAAATATGGGAGATGGTCCATAGGAAAAGGAGAGAATGTAGATATCATCAAAGACAGATGGATACTTGGCTGTAAACAAAAAAATCATTCTAAAGAGAGAGGGCGTTTCAAAGGTAAGAGACCTCATAAATGCTGATTTTGAGTGGGATACCAACAAGAATTTAGGTCATTTTGAGGGACATGGTGCTGATCTTATTATGAAAACCCCAATAAAAAAGACACAAGGGGAAGATAGTTTCATTTAGGATCATAGACTAGATGGGCAATTCGCTATTAAAACATGGTACAAATTTTTAATTAATGAGTTTAATGGTAAACAGAAAAATCAACCTTCTACAAGCTACCAAGATGATAACATTTGGAAGGAGGTTTGGAAATTAGATGTACTAAATATGTGAAATCCCGACTTTCTGCTTTTCCCGTTTCTGACAGAAACGTGAGACTGTCTTTGCTTTTGTGCTTGTTGATGACTCTTAATGTGATTAAGCGATTAGGATGCCCTAATTATGTTTGCTATATGAATTAGTTTCGCTATATGCTTGCTTCTGTGATTTTCTATTTTTAGCGACAGTACGCTGTTTGGCGACGGTTTAACCGTCTCGGCCGTCTTTAAGATAAGCGGAGGATACTGTAGAAAATATCTCCGATGGAAGTTTATAATTTCCTAATTAAGCTTGAGCTATGAGGCTGAGGGTGGCGAGATTCTAGGAGAGAATTTCGAACCTTTTTAGCGACGCCTGTTTCCGTCACGAATCGTCCGATCGTAATTTCGGTAAAACGAAAGGTACGTCGGAATTATAGAATTATAGTACGATGCTATAATACGTCTTTGGACCTTAGTCGCCCCGTTAAAATTTAAGCGAAAAGCCAAGAATGCCCTTGAAACATTTTATGACACCTTCTAGCTTTTCTCTTTCTTACTTTTTGCTTTTTCTTACACCTTTTCATAAAAGGCTTCTTTCTCATTGGTTGCATAGCTTAGATACATGCAAAATCTTCCCTTTGATTATTTCTATACCACCTTTATCCATATAATATTATTTCTTTATCCATTATCATTTTTATTTTACCATTACACCACCAAAATTACCACACTCTTCATAACAAAAATAAACAAAAATCTCTCTTGCTTGTTGGCCACTCTTGACCGTAGATCTCTCCCTCCCTTTCATCAAATTATTCAATTTTACTTAACCTCATTTACCCACACTTAACTTCATTTACCACTCATTTAGTTTCATAACAAAAATCTTACCAGAAACATCACCAAAAATCCTCTAACCTCTCTCTTAAAACTTTCAAACCTTTCTCTCTCTACACTCATATTCATTTCAGATTTTAACCCTTCATAACACCAAAAACACATTCTCTCTCCCACTTTTAAAGATCAAACACCCATTTTCTCCAAGAACACTTTGAATGTTCATATGAACATGATAAACACCAAACCCTAAGCTGATACACTAACACCACCAAATCATACATCATTCTTCTCCTCTTATACTCCTCTTCATCATTATCATATTAGAAATATGAAGAACAAGCTCCTACACTCTCTTCTCCACTTGGCCGAAACCTTAGCTATAAGTTTTTCAAGGCTTTTCATCAACATCAAGCTAGCTCCTTCTCTTCCTTTGTCCGAAGCTTCACTATCCTTCTCATTTTCATTTCCTTTGATTTTTGAGAAGGTAAATGCAAGACTAATCTAGCTTATGATCCTAAAGAACCCTTGCTCACATAAAAGCTTTTATTTTTTTCATATATTTTGTTTAGGAACCAAGCTCAAGAGGCCTAGCTCTAGCCAAAACAAACAAGGGTGCATTAGCTCATTCTTTGGCTATTTTCAAGTGATCTACAAGAGGTAAGGGGGTTAGGGTTCTTAGATTTATTTGCTTAAGGTCTTAAAGCTTGAAAAATAATTTATGTGCTAAAAGGCTCGGTAAAGATTAAAACTTGAAAATATGTGCTAAATGCTATGCTTGAAAACTTGATGCTATGCTTGAAAAATATGTATGCTATGCTTGCTTGAATGCTTTGCTATATGATGATGCGTTCTATGATTGAATGCTTGAAAATATTATGCTAAATGCTTTGAGAAAAATGGCTTAATATGCTATATGGCCATTCAGCCTTATGCTTAATTATTTAAGCATTGATGATCTAATTTTGCTTGCTAAATAAATACTATATGGCCGAGGGTTTTCATCAAGTTTGGGAAAAAATATAATAAAGCTATGATTTGCTAAGAAAACTTAAAAATCGGTTTCTAAAGATTTGCTAAATTAAAGTAAGAATAAATGTATATTTAAAACTAAGGGCAAAATGGTAAATAAATATGTTTTATGAATTTCCAGAACTGAAATATTTAAATAAATATGTTTTGAAGTGGCTTTGTGATACATGGGCATCATTAGTGATTTTAATGATTCATTTCTTGCAAACTAAGTAATAATTAGTTTAATACTCAATCAAATTTATTATTTTTCATCATCATAGCTTTGAGTATTTGAATTCAATGACAATTGCAGGAATTGAAGAAGATTAACAAAGAATTAGAAGAGAAAGAATTGGAGAAGAAAGGATCAAGATCAAGACAAGAGAGTTGGAAGAAGTTGAGGATTAATTGAAGAATTATTGGATTTATGAAGAACTACTTCCAGTAACATAACAATTGTGGACGTTGGAAACGCCACAATGGGTGTTGAGGCCAACCAAGCCCACGTTCATAACGCCCACCCACGTTTTGAACGCTAGCCTTGGCGTTCCAAACATCCAAGCTCTCTTCCCTTCACATTGGGGCGTTCTAAACGCCTAATGGGGCGTTGGAAACGTGGGAGAATTGCAAGCTACTGGAAGGTGCACCTAAATCAAGTTAAATTGATAAAAAATGGTTGATTAATTAGAAGATGTAATTGGTTTAATCAAGGGCTTAATTCAAGGGATTGATTTGTAATTTGACTAGTGAAATCTCCTAGAGATAAGATAGAGATTAGATTAGTTGATTTGATTAGGATTTGGATTTGATTTGATTTAATTTTGATTTTAGATAAAGTTAATTAGTATAAATAGGTTTTAGACCACTAGGGTTTGGGACCTAGCATTCATCCGTAGATCATAGTTATTATTTTCAGAATTATGTCTAGCTAAACTCCATTGTTGAGGATGAGGAGCTCTGTTCATCCCGGCATAGCATACTAATTCAAGTTTTCGGTTTTCTTCAATTTCAAGTTTTGATCATAATTCAAGTTTCAAGTTTTCTGTTCTTCATTGAGAATTAGGATTACTGAGAGGTAAACTTCTTCTCTGTTGTTTTGATTACTTGGTTTGAGAGAATTAGGTTAATCATAACAAAGGTTGGAAACTTGTTTTTCATCATTTATCATTGAACTAGAC
>JASCZI010241943.1:1954-19212 GCA_036250425.1 Stylosanthes scabra | reverse complement strand
AAGATTTGATTTACTGACGAGTAATTAGATCTTCCATGTTTTGAATTGTTGAGTTTGAGAAAATAGGCATTCAAACATATTCAAGAATCATTCCATATTTCTTTACGTGACTTAGAGATGAGCATGTGATTTAATGTGTATTAGGATCTTTAATAATCCAATGAGGTTTTGCATGAGATTAAATATGTGACATTTAATTCTTTTCATGAATCTTGTTGATTATCATAGGTTTAAATCAAGATATGTGCATTATCTATTTTCTTGTTTAGTTAGTCAAGAGATTGATGATTGATTAGGTTAAAGAGAAACTAGATTACTAAGAGATTAAGATTTGGTTATATTAGGATTCATGGTGAATTATGATATCTTGCAGTAAAAGAAAGGTAAAATTGGATTAGGAAGCTAGTTTGTGAACATCTCCAATTCCTTGATCTTGCCCTTTACATTTGCATCTTTCATTAGTTTTTGTTATTGATTTACATCTTTAGTAATTGTTTCTTGAATAAAGATTGCTTTTCTTGAATGTTCTTTAAGTGCTACGTTGTTATTTATTGCTTTCTTTGTTAGTTTAGCATTAATCCTTGATTAATCACTTGGGTCTAATTAAAGAACCGAATTAAAGATATTGGTTGATCCATCTTTCCTTGTGGGAACGATTACCCACTCACCGTGGTATTACTTGGGATCCGATACACTTGTCGGAGTGTCATGAATCGAAAGATTTGTCGCATCAGCTCCCTGGATCCTTTAACTTATGAGACAAGTTGCTCTGTATTACTGCGCTACATTCATTACCAAGCTGAATTGTTTCCTTTTCTCTCCAATTCCTCTTTTTAGAAAGCAGATCCTTCATGAATTTAGCATAAAGAAGCATCTGCTCTAATGCTTCTGCAAAAGGTATGTTGATCTGTAGTTTTTTGAAGATCTCAAGAAACTTGGAGAATTGTTGATCCTTGACCTCTTTCCTAATTCTTTGTGGAAAAGGAATTTGTTTTTCCTTGTCCTTCAAAGGAAGTAGGAGAGTAGGTTATGGAAGTGTTTGAGTTTGAACTTCCTTTGTGGACTTGACTAGAGGGCTAGCAATGGCCTTATCTGCAGCTTGCTTGTTCAATTCCCTTTCATTGTTGTTTTCAAGAACTTTTCCACTCCTAAGAGTAATTGCCTTAAACTGTCCCTTGGGATTGACTTCAGTATCACTAGGGAAGGCATTAGGCAGTGTTGTAGAGAGTTGTTTTTGCTATTTGGCCAACTTGGGTTTCATGGTTCCTGATAGCAGATTCTTGATTCTTAAATTTAGCTCTTGCTTCTTCAATGAAGTTGTTGGTTGTTTGAACAAATCTTGAAGTTGTTAAAGTAAGCTTTTCCAAGGCTGCTTCAAAAGAGTTAGGTTGAGGTGGTTTAGGTTGAGGTGGAGGTGGTAGATTAGCTGGTTGTGGAAATGGTGGTGGCCTTTGAAAAGGAGGATAAGGTTGACGATTCTGAAAGTTATTGTTTCTCTGGTTCTAATTTCCTCCCCAACCAAAGTTAGGGTGGTTTCTCCATCCAGGATTGTAAGTGTTGGTATTAGGGTCATGATATGGCTGTCTTTGCTGGTTTCCCAAGTAGTGAGTTTGCTCAACTAGTTGGTCTTCTCTGATGAGGCTGCAGTTTTGGTTTTCATGAGGACCCCCACAAAGACCACATGTTGTTTGTACCTCTGCTAGAGTTCCCAAGGCTGCTACCTCTAGCTTCTCTATCTTCTTGTTTAAGGTAGTGAGTTGTTGGGCCATGGCTTTGTTTTGAGCTATTAGTGCATCCATAGTGTCAACTTCCGTAACTCCCCTCTTCACTGATCTATCCGAGGTGAACATGTATTGATTGTTGGCTACTATTTTAATCAATTCCATAGCTTCTGCAGGTGTCTTTAATTGCAAGGAACCACCTGCCGATGAATCTAATAGTATCCTTGAAGTGTGAGAGAGACCATCATAGAAAGTTTGTAATTGTAACCATTCGGGGTACACATCAATTGGGCAACGCTTGATCATGTTTTTGTACATTTCCCATGCTTCATACAGAGATTCATTATCCTTTTGAGAGAAGGATTGAATGTCATGTCAGAGGTTTGCTAATTTCTGAGGTAGAAAGAACTTTGACAAGAATTTACTGACTAAATCATCCCATATTGTTATACTTCCTTGAGGTTGTGAATTTAGCCATTGCTTAGCTTTGTCCCTAAGAGAAAAGGGAAAAAGTCTAAGCTTGATTGCATCTGAAATCACACCATTACATTTCAGGGTATCACAAATGTGTAGAAAACTTGCAATATGCAAATTAGGATCCTCTTGAGAATTTTCAAAGAATTGTTCCTGCTGGACAAGCTGAATGAGAGATGGTTTCAGCTCGAAATTATTGGCTTCTACAGCTGGCCTAACAATGCTGCTTCCACAGCTAGGGTCATTCTTTGATCATTTCGGTCTTCTGCAACCATATTGTCTTGTTCTACTTCTTCAAAACCACTTGCTCTTCTTCCGTAAAATGATGTGTCTGTCTTTTTGTTTTCTTTTTCAGTTTTCTTAAAGTCCTTTCAATTTCTGGATCAAACGGAATTGGTTGTTTGTCGTTGTTTCCCTGCATACAAGTAACTGAAACAAACAAATAATGCAAACAATAGGGACTTCCAACGTCACAGTGAAGGAATTCCCTGCTAATCCGGAAAAAGAAAAGAAAATGATCTATCTTAAAGAACCAACTAACTATATTGTTAACCTAATCTTTCCTCGGCAATGACGCCAAAAACTTGATGTGACAAATTCTTTTAATATAAGAATTCGTAACACTCCGACAAGTGTATCGAATCCCAAGTAATACCACTAGTGAGTGGGTAATCGTTCCCATGAGGAAAGAGGGATTAAACAATATGATCGATTGATATCTTTAATTAGACATCGTACAATATGTGGTTATACAATTGATTAAAGAACAAGAAAACTAAAAGAATAACAGACAAGGAAACAGAACAAGTAATCTTGATGACTAGAAATCTAAAAATCATGCAAAACAATAAGCGAATGAAAGATCTTATGATGTAGGCAAGATTGAGGATTTAGAGATGCTCTCCAACTATTTTTCCCCAGTTTTACTTTTCTTTCTCTGCAAGCATATTACAATTCACAATGAATCCTGATGTAACTAAATCCTAATCTCTCAGTGATTTAGTTTCTTCTTTACCTAATCAATTGTCAATCTCTTGACTCAATAATTAAGGAATGAGATAATGCACATATCTTGATTTAAACCTATAATACTTAACAAAGTTCTAGGATCAAATTAGATGTCACATATTCAATCTCATGCAAACCTTATTGGGTTATTATAGATTCTGATACAAATCAATTCACATGCCCATCTCTGGGTCAACAAAGAAATGCGGGAATGATTCTTTAACTTTGTTTGAATCCATGTTTTCTCAAACTAAGTAATTCAAATCATGGAAGATGTAACTGCTTCTCAGCCCATTAAATCTTGATGGATAATAATAAGAATCAAACAATGATACAAACCAATCATTTATGTCACAGTAATACATATTCATATATTGGCACAATCATTCAACGATTATTTCTAATTCTATGAACAAAAGTGAAGGATAATTCATTTTCACGTTCAATCTCAGTTCAGAGCTAGAATCAGATGTACCTCTCGGTTGAATTTGGTTCTTTAAACATTAACGAACAAGAAAGATCCAGTGAATTGTTGAAGAACTTGCAGATGCCGAAAAGATAATTGAATTACTCAAAACACATTGGAAGAACAGAGCTCCTTTCCCTCAATCTTTGATAGGTTTAATTCCTCATGATAATGAGAAACTCAAAGAAAGCTATGAAAACAAATCTTTGGTTCTTGAGCATTTGAAAAACTCCAGAACTTCTAAAGGAAAAGAGAAATCTTTAAACTCTGCTCTCAACTTATTCACTACTCTGTTTTTCTATTTTTTTTCCAAAATTAGATGTTATTGAATGAATTAATAATAATCTTTTTAATGTATCTCTTCTTCTATTTATACATTTACATATGACCTAAATAAATTACAAATTCCTTGAAATGAAATTCATCCAATCTCTGCAACAAAGACTTGGGCTTTTTGGATTAGCCAATTTCGTGATCCTGGGCTTAAGTGGTGAGAGCTTGGGCGCCTAGACTTTGGGCTTGTGAGCTGCTTGAATACTGTGAGCTACACCTAGGCGTGGTGAGTGGTGAAAGCCCACGCCTAGGCGTTGGGTTGTTGAGATCCATGCCTAGACTTTGGGTTGAATGCCTAGACTTTGGGCTTGTGAGCTGCTTGAATGCTGTGAGCCACGCCTAGGCGTGGTGAGTGGTGAAAGCCCACGCCTAGGCGTGGTTGGTTAGGTTGGGCTGCTTGGTTCCTCTGTTTTGTGGTCTTTCCTCTGTTTTCTTGCTTCTCAAGCTTCCTTATCCAATTTTCCTGTAAATTATTAACAAAATACTCAAAGTATCTAATTGATTGAAATCTTGACTTATTACAATGAATATCAAGCTAATTATGTAATAAATTGTGCATGAATTAGTAGGAAAAACTCTTAATGATGCTCATGCATCAAGAACCGAAGCCCAAATAACCAATCTCGCCGAGATGCTAACTAAATTCACCAACCAAGTGATTACCAATCCCTCAACCTCATCACCACGACCTAATCCAAGCCCTTTACCCTCTCAACCTCTTCCGAACCCGAAAGGAGGAATCGACATGGTCCAAAAAGGAGAAGAGGAGGAGAGTAAGAAAGCAAGAAACGAGTTGTTGTTAGAGTTGATGGCAGAGGTGGATAAATTAGTAGGATCAGATGATAAGGATTTTCTATGGGACGACTAGGATGAAGAAGATGAAGAGGAGTCGGATGAAGAAGAGGAGGATGTGGAAGAGGAAGGTGAAAAAGAGGAGGTGACTACGAACCATGAAGAAGAAAGTAAGGCCACGGAGGAATGTGGAAAGCTTTGCATAACCACTGTGTTTGAAGAAGGTAAAGTGGACAAGCTGATTCTCGCAGTCAAGTGTGAGGATCCCGGTTCATGCTTGGTGACTTGCGATGTCCGGGGCGTGAACATCATGGATTGGAATCTTTTAACAAACTAAACAAGATCTCTCAACATTTCGACAAGTGAATCGGATCAAGTAGTACCGCTAAAGAGTGGGATATCGTTCCCACGAGGAAAGGCGCATCAATCAATACTTCCTAGACAATTCTTTAAGTAGATCAAAGCTATTAACAAAGAATTAATGCTCACTAAACTAAAGAATCATGCAAAACATGCAAGAGGTGAACAAACACATCCAATAACATAAATCTTTAAACTATTAACAACTATGAACATGCAAATGCAACTAAAGATTAAGAAAGATTCAATAAAAGCGAACAAGATTAAGGGATAGGAGATATTCATAAACACAACTTCATAATCCAATATCACTAACTATTTTTCTGCAAGTAATACCTACAACAATTCACCATGAATCCTAGTATAACAAAATTCTAATCTCTTAGCAATCTAGTTTCTCTTTAACCTATCTAATCATCAATCTCTTGACTAATCAAACAAGTAAAAAGATAATGCACACATCATGATTTAAACCTATAACAACCAACAAGATCCATGGAAAGAATTAATATGTCATATATTCAATCACATGCAAACCTCATACAAACATCAAAGATTCTAATACACATCAAATCACATGCCTATCTCTATGTCACATAAAGAAACATGGAATGATTCTTGAATATGTTTCAATGCCTATTCTCTCGAACTCAACAATTCAAAACAAGAAAGATCGATTATTCGTCAATAACCGAATCTTTAAAAGATCATGACAAAGAATCAAACAAGATGCAAATCAATCATCTATGTGATAAAAATTCAGATTCATATAATGGCACATACATTCAAAACATCATCTCTAATGCAAAGAACACACATAAAAGATCATTCTTGAACTGGTTTATTCTATCAAGATCAATGCAAGACCAAATTTTATGCACTTATTCAATCAAACATCAACAAAGACAATGTATAAACCATCAAATAATATGTTTAATCTCATAAACCGGTATAGAAACTAAACCAAAAGTAAGAACCAATTATACCTCTCGGTTATCTTGATCCTTGAATTGATGAACAAGAAAAATCCTTTGAATAATGGTAGAAACTTGCAGATTTGAATATATTATTGGATTAATCCATTGCCTTGACATAATAGAGCTCCTCCTCCTTAATCTTCAAGTGAGTTTAGCCACTCATGATGATGAATGACTTCAAGAAATGTATGAAGGTGGTTCTTGAATGCATGAACATTCAAAGAACTTCAAAGAAAGTATAGAAAAGATAGAATCTTGAGAGAAAAGAAGGTAGAACTGAATTGCCTCTTTACTAATTGGAAATTGAAATTTACAAGAATTTATGGAAAACTTCAAAGAAAAACTAGAACTAAAACTAGAGAGAAACTAAGAATGAATTCTTTTCTAAAAACTCTCAAAAGTATGTAAAGAAAAAGTGTGAAAAGTATTTTCAAGTCATGTCTAATGTGAAGTTTTCCATCTATTTATAAGTTTACAAAAGGGATAAATGAAATACAAATGCATTGGAAATGAAATTTCCAATTCTGCCCAAAACAGAGTGCTCCCACGCCTAGACTTTGGCCCTGGTGCCTAGGCGTGGGCCTCTGCTCCAATCTTGGCTCTGAAAGCTTGTAAATAACACGTCCCACACCTAGACTTTGGCTCTGGCGCCTAGGCATGGGTCTTGGAGGCTTGATGGATACCTAGGCGTTGGTGTGGCGCCTAGACTTGGGCTTGGGAAGTGCTCAGCCACGCCTAGACTTTGGCTTCCACGCCTAGGCGTTGGCTTTGAGTGATCCTGGAGGCTTGGCCACGCCTAGACTTTGGCTTCCACGCCTAGGTGTGGGTCTTCCTGGCCTCAGCTCTGGCTTTGGATGCCTAGGCGTGGGGCTCTGGTCAGAAATGCTCCAAAACTCCGTTTCTTGCTCCGCAAGCTTCCTTTATCCATTTTTCCTGTAATTTAACAATAAAATACTCAAAGTACCAATGTTTTATCATAATTAAACATCTATTAACATGTTATCACATTTTTACAAATATTGCATGATTTTAAGTTAATTATATGAGGAATACAACATGAATTAGGAGAATTTATCAATAATGATGCTCATGCATCAGGAGCTTGCGGAAGTGTCATGCCATATGAGCTATATGCTCTATTGGACCTCGGACCATTGAAGAAGACAAAGGAAGTGTTCACAACGGCGGATTTGGGGATTGTGTCAATTGAAGGCATTGCGGAAGATGTCCTAGTAAAGATTAGAAGCTTGACGGTACCTGCGGATTTTCACATCATAAGAGCCACAAGAAATAGGAAAGGTGGTACACCTCAAGTGCTTTTGGGAAGACCTTTTCTCAAGACCGCAGGATTTCAATTGGATTATATCACTGAGATATTCTCATTCAAGGTGGAAAATGTTGAAGAAACCTTCCATTCGGTGAGACCACCCACATCAAGCAAACAAAATGCTCATCAAGTGCAATTAGATAATGAAGGAAAAGTTGGAAACAAAAAGAGCGAAGACTCTTGGAGACGAACCGAGAAAGGCAAGGGGTCGAGACATACTCCCCCTCATACAAAGAAGAAGAAAAAGGATCTTATGAAGCGCGTTACAAAAGCAAGGAACCGAGAAGAAGGAAGCTCAAAAGGGAAGATTGAAGAAGAGAAAGCAAGAAGGAAGATTGAATTGAAGTGTGCAAGTGTAGATGGCTTGATTGATAAGTTAAAGGCTTTCAAGGGAGCTCTCCAAAACAACAAGGAGTTGAACACGCACTTGGTGCAAGATCATTCCAAGTGGAAGTAATGAAGCCTTCAAGCATCCAAGTCCAACTTAAGGACTCTAAAGAAAAGTGCTAGGTGGGAGACACCCCACCATGGTATAATCTCTCCAACTCAAACTCATGATGAACTCTTGTGAATATTTTGTTAATATTTGTAGTTTGATTATTTCTTTTGATTAGTGGTGTGTAATTTGGGTGAACACACCAATGGTAGCATTTGTACATAGATATCACCCACCAAAAAAATGAAGAAATGGTTAAAACAAAGAAAAAGAAAGAAAAAAAGTTTTGGCCCCTGCACTTGTCGCGCATCCGCACGTCCTATTTGGCGCCTGCGCGCGTATGGCACATCCATACGATCCCATGGCACGTCCGCGCCGTGGCCTTGGTTACATTCGGCGGAAGCTACTAGGTAGCTTCGCGCCGACGCGCCCTTGAATGGCGCCCTCACGCGTTCCGCGCAATTGCACAGTGCCTTGGCGCGTACATGCCCTAGCCCTAGTTGCTTTGGGGACGTATTCGGGAACCATCGCACGCCCACACACCCCAGATGGCGCGCCCGCGCGAGACCATTTCTAGGCATTTTGGGCCCCCAAATGCATGGTACGCCCGCGCGGCGACCCTTGCACCTTAAAACCGTGCGGCACCCCCATTCCCTCTTTCATTCTCATTCTCTTCAACTTTCTTCCATTATCTCTCACACATATTTTCAATATTCACACACACCACCATCTAATCTCCAATCTTGTGTGTGATTTCGCTTGCTCCGCATTGCCGAGTAAGTTTCCTTTTCCTCCCTTCTTATAGATTTAGTTTAGTTAGTTTATTTTTGTGCTGTTAGTATAGGTTGTTAGAATAATTAGGAGAACTAGGATTAGATGACCTAATTGTTTGAGATTGGTTGTTGCCATGATTAAATGCTTGCTTGTGAATGTTGATTTGATTGGTTTGGGCATTGAGCACTTTGTAATTTCATTAAAACCTTGTTTTTCAAAATATGCACGCTAAGTGTTCGATGAAATTATTCAATGGATTTTTTTAATTGAATTTCAATCCAATTCTTTCTCATATGGTTTAAACAACTTAGCACTTTGTTCCTACATTATTTTTGGGTTGAAATTTGATTGAAAATCACATTAACTCACCCCAATACCATCAAATATCTCTCAATGTGCTAACTAGTGGATGATTGTAAAAATGATAAGGTTGAGAATCAAACACTTGACATTTAACTAAAACCGATTGCTTTCTAAATTTGGAAATCAAGTGTTTAACCAAAGCATTCAATGAAATCTCTCTAAATCAAGACCCAACAAGATGCTTGAATTAATACTTTGTGATTCTCCACTTACTAGATCTTTTGCTTCCCAGGATGAATCGCAAGAGGAAACAAGTAGCATCAAAAGGGAAGGAGAAGCTCACCACACCACCAACACAAAAGTCCCCGAGACTAGCAGGGATACCACCATCCCCACCGCCAAATTCACCCAAATCCGTGCTCAAACCGAGCAAGCTTTTGGTGCTAGCTCTAGCCGCCGATGCACTCAATCCCCACTTGAAGGCGGTGGAAAACACCCAAGCTTCGGTCATAGAAAAATCGAAAACTGCTAAAGCAAAGACGACCGCCAGAATCTCGGTGAAGCCGATCAGACAAAGGTTTTCTCAAAGGATTATTGTTAAGGGCGGGCCATCCAGACCCAAACCCAAGAAGGTGGAAGTTATCAACCTTAGTAGCGATAATGAGGCGGATATAAGAAGCAGAGAGGCTGCTGAAGAATAACCAGTTATGGTTGCGGATCCTAATCTGGGAAACCTTGAAGAGGAAGAAGAAGATCCTGAATATGAAGAAGAAGAGGAAGAAGAAGACCCCGAAGAGAGTGTCGAAGCAGAAGAGATCCCTTCGTCTTGGTCTTTACTTGCACCATCCACTACCACCTCCGAGCGAGGAGATGACGAATACGATGATCCTCATCGCTGGGATTTCGACGGGGATCTCGATGACTGGGGCACAGATGTTGGAGGAGGCGATCATGATGTAGAGCCGGCCCGAGCTGAAGGGTCTGAGGTAAGCTGCCCCAGTCCTTCTTCTTCAGCAGACTAGATGACGGGCTTCCTACCTCCACAGCACGAAGTTCGTGCAATTTTCCAACGAAGTGGGAGGGCTTCTAACAACAATGGCGGTTCAATCTTTCCATCAAACTTTATTAATTGCATATATTCTCTTAGGCATCTTTGTATATAACTGTTAGCTACTTGGTAGTTATTTGAACTCGTAGTTTTAGGTAGATATTTGCTGAGATTGATGTGCTTTTGAAAAACAAATTATTTTTATTTTTGTATTTTCCGTAATCATACTTAGTCGGTTTATATATTATGGGTGTTAGTTTTTTTTTTATTTAACAGGTTTTCTAACTTTGCACCCTTTCTCTCTGGAACCCCATCATGATCTTTTTCTGAAAATTCTTTGATGCTTGTTTCTTGCATTTGCATATTTAAATGCTCTCTAAATCATAGAAAAGAGTTGACGAACACAGAACCTTGAGAGTTTTTGAGCCAAAAAGAGGTGGTTCCACATTTTTAAAAACCACCAAATTTCTTCTTGTGTTTTTACTCCTTTTCTATGATTGTGATTTGTGAATTAATTGATTTTATATGTCCACCATTGTATGTATTCTATGTATCCGTATGATTGAGGCCTTTATTTCTAATTAGCTCACTTACCAAATGGCCTAAACCCTTGAACATCACCCTTGTGAACCAACTTTGAGCCTTGAATCCCTTTTATTCTAGTTTAGCTCACTACGAGCCTACAAGTGAAAAACCATATTTGTCCCTGTTGGATCTTTAATTAATCGAGGATTTAGTGGTTAGTCACTTTATGAGAAAAGAAAAGAAAGAGGAGTCAAGGGAAATGCATTGAGAGAGGGTGAGGAAAAAGGGGTTTTTGAAGAAGATTAGAAAATCTTAAGGCATTTGGGGAGTGCATGTATGCATGAAAATAATTTTGTTAGACATATGCATTTGCACAAGCTTGCAATTAAGAATGGGTGACAAGAAAAAAAAAAAAAATATATATATATATATATATATATATATATTGAAAAGAAAAGAAAAAGAAAACAAAAAGAAAAGAAAATCAAAAAAAGAAAAAAGAAAGAAGAAAAATAATACTCTTGTCACCCTAAAGTAGCAAATTAAGCTACCAAATAAGCAAGTGCATATGTCCTAACCATCCATCTAGAAAATGCATTACATGTGCTTTGAAAATAAAAAGTGTGAGTCTTGGGTAACATCGAGTCAAGAAAAGAAACAAGAGAGAGCTAGGTGTCCTCTATTAAGCAAAGATTTACATTTTGAGCTCACTTAGCCATAATCTAAATCCCACCTTCACCTTGGCCACGTTACAACCTTGAGCAAGCCCTCATGATGATACATACATGCATGCATATGGTGTTGATTGTTAAATGAACATTAATTTGTGAAAAGCAAGAATAGAAAGTAGTTGAGAGTCGTTGACCCTAGACACTTGAGCGACTAAGAGTGCATACTTATCCGGTAAGGGTTCTAGGCTTAATTCTATGATTTAGGATGTTTCCTGTGGTGCAAGACAAGCTTTATCTTCATGAACTTAACTGTTTTTTTTTTGGGTAGCATATGCTGAAATGCTTTTGTCCATACTCATGGTGCATAACTTGATTATCCTTGTTTTAATATTACTTCATCCATAATATTCTTGTGTAGTTCTCCCTCATGAATTCATTGATGGGTTTTTGAAAGTTTTGTGGGATTTCCCTCTTGGTTGTAAGCACTAGAGCATGAGGATATGCTCAATATTAAGTGTGGGGTATTTGATAAGGAGATTTTTGACGATAAAATTCATGCTAAAAAGGGTATCCTCATCAATACTTTTCCACATAATTACTAGTGAATGACCAAGATTTCTATCTCTTGCTAAATTGTGCTTCTAATTTATTAATATGTCAAGTTAGCTTCCAAGATACATATAAATTGTTAAATCCTCTCCCACTCGATGCAATGACATGTTTCTAGTTCATTTCAGAGAGAAAGGGATGAAGGAAAGCATGGAGGAAGCTAAGGAAGGACATGGAAAGTAAGGAAAGGAGAAAGAAAGGCAAAAAGAGAAGAGAGCTGACGCCGCGCACCCGCGCCCTGCGCTCCCGCGGCCGCACCCTTAAGGCGGCTGAAAAAGGAGGTCAACAACGACCGCGCGCCGACATGGTCCAGATCGCGCGGCTGCGCCATTGCCTGACTTAATGGCGAAGCAAGCAATGACCGTGCGCCCGCACGCCTCAGATGGCGTGGCCACGTGGTAGCGTTAGGATCCAAATTAATGAAGGCTAAAATGGGATTTTCACGTTTCCGGGCCAAGGCCTAGCCCTTTCTCAAGCCCAATTCGACCTAATATGAGGGGGAACAGCTGAAGACACAAGACACACTCTACCATTAGGATCAATTATTAGTTTTGGATAGTTTTAGAGAGTTTTTGGGAAGAATTCCATTTCTCTCATTTTCTCTTAGTTTATTTCAATTGTTCTTCATCTTCTACGATCACCATCACCAACCAAACTCTTATTTTATTACTTGCTTTGTGTTTGCTTTGTGGATATTTTACTTTATTGTTAATGAATCTATAGTTTCTTTATCTTATTTGCTCATTTCTACATCTTTCTTGCTCACTAAGTTTAGTTTATTTCTTGCTCCATTTTATGATCTCTTGCTCTTACATGTTTTTATTCGTTTTGATTGTTAATTCTCTAGTTGATTTGATCTCTTGATCATCTTGCTTGTTTATAGATATAATCATGTCTTTATTTGTTGCCTACCAAGTGTTTGATGTTTTGTTTCTTATAATTATAGACTAGTGTTTTTGTGCTTTGGTCATGGGTTGAGGTGTGGATGATCTTAGCCACTAATCCCTAAGGACAAGGATGGGTTAAGCACAGGGTTAAACTATTCCGTTGACAATAGGCTTTCGCTAGTGATGACTGAGTCCTTAATGAGGTGAACTTGATGGATTATTCGAGTTCCAAGGACCTAGGACCTTCGCACTAGATGAGTTGCCTAGGACTTATGGGATACGGGTTAATTTCACCCACTCAACCTCTTGACAGAGTGTGGCTTCGTGGCTTACGTAACAGCCATCCATAATTGGGATTAGTGGTGTTCATAGGGACACACAATACCTCGACTCAAGACCAAGCACCCTTATCTCTTGCATATTAAGTAATCTTTTGTTTTGTCACCATTCTCAACACACACACACCATTGCAACCCCAAAACTCTTCACAACCAAAATTGAACCACGATTTAACTCCTAGGGAGAACGACCCAAGTCTCGTACTCAGTACTTTAATCTGGTTGCAAGCTCTTATGATACCTTTTTGTTGACGGAAACGCTCTGATTGCGCATCCATAACCTGGTTGAGTTCCTCTACAACGATTATTTTTTGTTTTTCACTGATAAAAGGAACCATGAACTAAACGTGTTTGTGACGTCGGAGCGGCCTTCCATCATTAATCTATAATAATCAAAGAAGAACAAGTGAAAGAGATGATGAAGGAATAATAAAACCCTGTAATTCTCTGTTTTCCAAGCTCTCTCTTGAAGAAGATAGTGAAATGCAATGTAATGGCCCACACCAAACTTAAGAGTTTGCTCGTCCCTAAGCAAACAAAGAAAAGAAAATAGAGAAGAAAAGTGAGAGTGTTAGGGTGAGAATGTATGGAAAATGCAATGCAGGAATATGCATGAGGGGAACACCAAACTTGGTGTGAGAACACCAAACTTGGTTAAGATGCAGTACATGGAAGGAGTGTAAACGAGGGATGAAAATGGAAAATAAGATAACTAATATGATTTAAGATATAGGGAGATGTGATGTGATGCAAAATATATGAAAGAATTAGGATAAAGAGTATGAAAATAGACGAAGAAAAGAGGGAGTTAACCATGTCAAAGAAGGGTGAGAGTAGCCTCAGCGTGGGTGGGAGGCTGGGCTAGTGGGCATTCAAGATGATGAAGAAGACCAAGAATGATCATGATGCTTCTTCATTGAGTTATCTTTATTATGCTTTCTTATGTTTATGTTTATTTGCTTATGAACTAACTCTTAGTAAGTTTAGGATTTGGATTTTATTAATTTTACTTATGTTTTATGTTTGAATTATATATGCATGCTTGGTATATGTTATTTTGATGAATGACTAAGTAGGTTTGGTACACCTATTTTAGTTCATATGCATACTTTGATAAATTTATTTTATTTATGGGGAATAACATGATTTATTATTTTCCTAAATTTCTTTTTGATAATGTCAAAAGGGGGAAAATAATTGAGGATGTCTTGAAATCTTTTCTTTAAAAAAAATTACCATGTTTGATTAACCATGTTTGTCTTTAAAAATGGTATGCACCCATTAAAGGGGAAATAAGCAAGGTTTTAGGAGGAACTCTTGCAAAATTTCCATTTGTTTCAAAAACTCTTTTATAACAAGTGCATATTCTATGTTTATCAAACATGTTGCTTTCAAATAAATTACCATGTTTGATTAACCATGTTTGTCTTTAAAAATGGTATGCACCCATTAAAGGGGAAATATGCAAGGTTTTAGGGGGAACTCTTGCAAAATTTCCTTTTGTTTTAAAAACTCTTTTATAACAAGTGCATATTCTATATTTATCAAACATTTTGCTTTCAAAATCTTTTTACTAACATTCATATCCTCAACAATGTTTGTCATTACCAAAAAGGGGGAAATTGTAAACCATGTTAAAATATGCATGCAAGGTTTATATGCTTAGGTTTTGATGAATGACAACCATTATGGAATTGAGGACAAGCATCGAAGGATTCAAGATATAATTTCGAAAGCAAACAACAACAACAAGATAAATGAAATCCACAATCATGAAGACGTTTTAGAGTCTTAGGACTTAGGTAATTATCTTGTCAAGAACCAAAGTTTATTATCTCTCTCACACACACACTATAAAATGTTTTATAACCAAGTTAGTTTAAAACTTAGTGCATGTTGTCAATCTTGACCTTTGTGCGCTAAAGTGATAATAACTTGAACTACAGAACTCCAAACGATACATTTATTGTTGCGTTGCAAAGCTAACGTCCGGAGCTTCAGATTGATATATATATGTCTTTTTTGAACAGTAAAAACACATTTTTACAGCCAGTAAAAATTAAAAATACGTTTTTAGGACCAGTAAATAGTAAATTACTATTCCCACGGCTAGTGAACAGTAAATTACTGTTTCCACGGCTAGTGAATAGTAAATTACTGTTCCCACGGCTAGTGAACAGTGAATTACTATTCATAACGGCTAAATTGCTTGGGATGCTTATGAATAGATGGTTTGAAGCCTCATTTCATACACTTGATCAATTCTAAGCTTCCTTGTGATTATACTTCAATTTTATATCATTTTCAAAGTGATTTATACACAATTTGAGAGATATTCTAATTTGGTTCATAGAGCTTAAATCTTGTATTCATCTACTCTTCTTGTGAGTTACCAACATTTACTTACTTCTATTGTAAGTTGTTTGAGTTGAGAGATTAAACACTATAGTCGATTAGATAAATACTCAAGGGAAATTCTTGAAGTTAGGATTACTTCGAGTGGAGTGGTTTATTGTACGATCGTGAGGTGTTAGGATCTAAAGCTCAAGATTGTAAACGGTTTGTCAAGCACCTTCAAGCTTGGTGATAGTTGAGCTTCTCAATTGTCATTGAGAAAGAGTGGACGTAGCCAAGAGTTGCGCCGAACCACTATAAATCTTGTGTATCAATTTCTATCCCTTATCTTTTATAATTCCGTTATTTATTTTCATAAGCATCTTTGCAAAGTAAAAGCTCCTTATAAGTACTTAAGAAGTGGCTTAAGTCCTCGGAAAAATACTAAGCAAAAATACTTGAGTTATTTAAATTCAAGTCATTTAAATTTATATCAAGTGCTTTTGGAAACTACAAGCTTCTTAGAAGTGGCTAGGAATTGACTTAGTCCCTTGGAAAAATACTAGTACAAGCACTTGTGTTGTTCTTTATTCTTAGATATTTACACTTCCGCAAAATTTATCATTGTTGTTTAAACACTCAATTCACCCCCCCTCCCTCTTGAGTGTTGTGCTTACCAACTTTTAATTGGTATCAAGAGCTAAACTCTTAGATAAAGGCTTATCAGTTTAAGAGGAACGATCTAATGGCAAGCACAAGCTTCAACAACAACAACAACGAAGGACTCTCAACAACTCGTCCACCTCTTTTCAATGGAACTAACTATTCCTATTGGAAAAACAAAATGAAGATTTGGATTCGTGCACAAGACATGAAAGTTTGGAAAGTTGTCGAACAAGGCGACCACGTTCCAATGAAAAAGAACACAACCAAGGTTGGAGAAACATCAAAAGACATCGAAATTCTAAAGGATGAAAGTGAGTTCGATGATGATGATTGGAAAAAGATTTCGCTCAACAACAAGGCTATCAACTTTATTCATTGTGCACTCAATGAAAATGATTATATGAAGATCTCCACATGCGAAACCGCAAAGGAAATATGGGACAAATTAGAAGTCACATATGAAGGAACCAACCATGTAAAAGAATCAAAAATTAGTGGTTTGGTTCATGAATATGAAAATTTCAAAATGAAAGAAGATGAAAGAATTTAAAAAGCTCTTGGAAGATTCTCAAGAATCTTCAATGGTCTAAACATGCTTGGAAAGAAATATCCCGAGCGTGAGATCATCATAAAAGTACTTCGAAGCTTAAACTCAAAGTGGCTCTCAAAGGCAAATGCAATTGTAGAAGGAGTTCACTATCAAAGTGGAACTCTCACCTTTGATTAATTAAGAGGTAATCTTATCACATATGAGATGACTAACCTTGATCCTCAAAGTGGAGAGAACAAGAAGAAAAGCCTTGCTCTTAAGGCTTTATCACAAGAAGAAGATAGTGATGAAAATAATGATGGCGAAGAAGATCAAGACTTTGCACTTTTGATGAAACAATTCAACAAGTTTGCAAAGAAGAAGAACTTCAACTTCAAAGGGAAAAAGAAATCACCTCCAAAATGCTTTGAATGTGGAGAAGTTGGACACATCAAACCAAATTGTCCAAAATTGCAAAAAGGAGAGAAAGATAAGAAGATGAAGAAAAAGAAGCAAAAGGCATACATGTCATGGGAAAATGAAGATGACTCTTCCACCGACTCCGACGAAGAAGAAGTAGCAAACCTTTGCTTAATGGCCAACATTGAAAAGGTAAATGATTCAAACTTTTCTATAAATGAATTACAAGAAATATATGATAAATTATTAGATGAATTTGT
>JASCZI010241942.1:40119-54577 GCA_036250425.1 Stylosanthes scabra | reverse complement strand
GAGTAGCACGCATATGCGTGCTCTTCCATGCATATGCGTGGAGTTCTTCCTCTGTTTTGCTTCCAAACTTTGTTTCTTGCTCTGCAAGCTTCCTTTCTTCATTTTTTCCTAAAAATTATCAATGAAATCATCAAAGTATAACTAATCTATCATAGAATGGTAATCATTGGCATTTATAAGCATATATAGTATTTTTGGATGATTTTAAGTTAATTTGAGGTAGAAAGTCATTTAAATAAGGAAGATAATTCTATAAAAATGCTCATGCATCAGAAGATGCTCATAGTTTCCCCACACATATGCTTGCTGTTCTACGCATATGCGTGGGTTCTGGGGTAGGCTAGCATGTTGAGGTCATGTTTGAGCTCGTCAAAACGTGAGCTTTAAACGTGAGTTGAGTGCTTTCCACGCATATGCGTGGGTCTTCTACGCCTATGCGTGTGAGTGAAGCTCGTTGGGGAGTCAGGGTCACGTTTGAGCTTGTCTAAACGTGACCTGGAACGTGAGCTGTTGGCTTTCCACGCATATGCGTGGACTTCCACGCCTATGCGTGGTTAGGAGAAGCAAAGGTGCCATGCCTAAGCGTGATCAGAGGTGCCTAGGAGTGGATTGGTCATTTCTTAGTAGGCATATGCGTCCTCTTCCACGCATATGCGTGGAACTCTTCCTCAGATTTGCTTCCAAACTTCGTTTCTTGCTTTGCAAGCTTCCTTTCTTCATTTTTCCTGTAAATAATCAATAAAATCATCAAAGTACCACTAATCTATCATAAAATGGAAATTGTTGACATTTATAAACATATTTAATATTTTTGGATGATTTTAAGTTAATTATAGGAAGAATATCATTCAAATAAGGAAGATAAATCTATAAAAATGCTCATGCATCACAAATCAAGATGATCAATAAAGTAGAGAAGCAAAAGAAACAACAATTATCAATAAAGGAACAAGAAAATAGCAATAGATCATAAGAGAAAATAAAATTCAGCAAGATCAAAGTAAGAACATAAGAACATGAAAGCTAAAAATGAGAGATAGAGAAATAGATGAAAGAAACAAGTATAGATTGCATTAATTAAACAAGAGAAGTAATTAACAAGCATTCAAACATGAATTAAAGTAAAGAGTTTGGCTAGTGAGGGCTGGAAATTGGAAGAGAAAATGAAGAACACTATGAACTAGAAGAGAGAAAATGAGAGAGATGGAAAACTCTCACAAATTCCTCCTAAACTATCTAAACTATGGAAATAAACCTAATGGTAGTGTGTAGTGTCTAGCCTCTCTTGTGCTTCAGCTACTCTCCCTTTATATAGAGTGAATTTGGGCTTCAAAGAGGCTTGGCCTAGACCCCAAGACTTGAAATTCTACTTCTAGCCTTCAATTAGGGTGCTGCCAAGGTGGATGTTGCGTAAGCAATAGCATTTGCTGTGCAAGCAACATTGCTGCTAGCAGAAGCTGCGTGTGCAACATTGGCTAGCAACAATGTTGCTAGTGCAGACACCCAGAGTTGCGTGAGCAACATTGGCTGGCAACAATGTTGCTAGCCTGCTTGCTGGCAACAATGTTGCTAGCCTGCTTGCTAGCAACATCACTAGCAACATTCTTCCCTTCTTGGTTTCTCTTCATGAATCCTTTGTTTCCAGTGCTCTCCTTAGCCTTTTCCAATCATTTCTCAATCCCTAAAATCCTAAAATACACTAGCAAACATATCAAGGTACCAAGAGGGATGAGATTATACTAATTTCACTCAATTCTAAGGCTAAATTAGCATGTTTATCAAACTTAGAACAATCATGGCAAAGGTTCATAAACATGGTTATTCACAAGCAATTATGTGGTTTTAGGTTGATAAACCCATCAAATATAACGCATATTTTATCATGAAATATGGGTTCATCACTCCTCCTCCTCCTCCTCCTCCTCCTCATCATCATCATCATCATCATCATCATCATCATGGAATAGGGGTCGCTTTTCACGAGTGACCAAGATTTAGGAGATTAGACATCATTTTCCGTGGCAATCATTCGTAAGCGTCTCCTAAAGTAGCAAGGGGATCGCTTAAAAAGCGACCCCGTAGGTTATGACCTATGGGTGCACTTTTGCTAATCTACGGGTACGCTTTTTAAGGGTAGCTGGTGTTTTCAGCAATGGGGACGCGTTAGAAGCGTTGCCAGGGTGAACGCGCCAATTAAAATAAAATATTTTTGATACCCGCGTTACTACATTTTGACACTTAGCAATTTTTTAGCTTTGAATTAAGCTCCACTACTGTAACCCTTAGCTAAGCTTATACTACATCTTCAAAAAAAAAAAAGAAAAAAGAAAAGAAATTAAAGAACTCTTATTTTCTTTCTTCGACGAAACCCACCACCACCCTCTCCCCGTCACCCTCCGACACAATCCCGCCGCACCGCCGCGTCTGAGCCCGTCCACATCTCATCCCACCAACGTTGTCGGCGCTGTCGAAGCATTGCATTGAAGTCCCTGGTCGCCGTCTTGAAGGTAGAAGAAGTCTCAGCCGTTGTCGTCTCAGCGCCGCGACCCAGCCACCCCCACATCTCATCCCGTCACCGTCGATCTCGCAGCAGCGCCGTCGCAGCGTCGTCACCTCGGAAGTGTCAACATTCAGCGCCGTCGTATCCTAGTCCTCGGTCGCCATCTTCAAGCTCAAAGAAGTCTTCAATCCTTCGTGTTCGTATTCTATCTCCGTCTTCAAGTCTTTGTCTCAGCCGTCCATGGCCTTCAGGTTTGTTTTCCAGCTCTGTCTTGTCTTGGCTGTGATTTAGTGTTTCTAATTTTCTTGGTTTAGGGTTTGTGCTGCTGTTGTTGCTAGATTTTAGGGTTTCAATTTTTGTAATTCTATGGTTTGTCTTGACTTGGTTGCTGATTGAAAATTTGGAAAGCTGATGATTAAACTTAGTTCTTGAACTTTTTTTTCAATATGAGTTTTGGTTTTTGTTCCTGCTTGCGTGTACTTGGTTCTCTTCCTGTGTTACAGTTTTTGTCTTTGCTAACATGAAGTTTGTTCTCTAATGATTCACTATTAGTTTGAAAATTGATCTCCTAATTTTACTGACATGAATGTTTCCCCAATTTATAACTGAAACCTATAGCTTTTTCTTTTCTTACCAAAAACCAAAATACAAAAACACTCAGATCAAAGTTGTATACTGTATATGACAAAATAAAGAAAGCATTATGAAAAAGGAATAAGAAAATCTCTTTAAAAAATAAATAGTTGCCCATTACCTCCACTGATTGGTTCCAAGTACCCAAAGAGTGGTCCATAATTTTTCATCAGGAAGAAACATATTCGTTTTGCTTTATTTGAATAACTGACTTGGGGCATGGAAAAAAAATTGATTTCATTTTTCTTTACATTGTGATAGGATTGGTTGTGATTTAAAAGAAATATATTAATGTTCTGTTGCTCAACAGAACAACAGAGGGAAAAAGTTAAATTAGGATATTAGATTCTGCATAGAAGAACAAAATTTCCAAGAATATATATGACAGAAAGTCAAAATCCATATATACTGGAACATATCCAAACTCCCCCACCATTTCCTGCTCAATTCATTTCATCAAAGACAGGACAGAAACATCTACAGAAGAAGAACAATTTTGTTTATATAAGGTCCTGATCCAAATTCGAAACACCCCATTATTGCTTTAATATAAACACATTTTCTCTGTCTCTCTCTATCCATCCATATCCATGAAACAAAAAAGAACATACTCATTGAAAAAGAGAGCAAGCAAAACACATGGATATGCAACAAGAGACCTTATCTTGGAGTGTGACAAGGGAAGGGAGCTAGAAAATGTGTTCTTTCATTTTCTCTATCCACTCCTTTATAGCTTTCTTTATTTTACTCTTCCATTTCTTTGGTCTCTAAATCTTGTATTCCCTTTGTTATTGTTTTTTAGTTAAAGAGGAATTTAAAGTACCATATTTTGTCGAATAGTAATAAGTGAATATCTTGAGTCATGTATACTCTTTACCTGAAATGTATTGTAGCATCAGCATTTGTAACCACATTGCCTAAATGGGAATGCTGCTTAGTGCTAACCACATTACCTCTGGTTGCTTTACCAACTTGATCTTTTGACAGTGTTCTGGGTCTCATGTTCAAATCTTCATAATGAGATAGCATTCACAATCTTAGTGACTTAGTTCCTACGTTTTTTACTCCATTGCTTGTGACGCAGCGTTACATAGTGCTGAGCTGGTATCTGAAAAAATGTATTGAAATATATGGATTCTGAGAACATAGCATGATTTATTCTCCATTGAAGTTAAATCTTCTGTGACTATTTTTAGAGTTTTTTACCATGGTCTAGGATTGCACTCTATTTTTCTTTTGACAGAATGGTTGTTGGTTAAAAATTGCCCAATTTTTTAACTATACTACCTTTGATGTGGTATTTGAATCTTCATTAACATACTGATTTATAAATCTGTTAGATGATTTCATCTTTTTCTGCTTCACATGATTTTAAAAGGACATCTGAAATGTGAACTTTTGAGGTGAAGAAAAAAGAGAACGATTCAAGGATATGATTGCTGCAACCAAGGACTCCAATGTTGAATTTTGAATTTGATTGCTACAACCAAGGACTCTAATGTTGATTTTAAAAGTCAATTTTGAATTTGATTGCTGCAACCAAGGACTCCAATGTTGCCTGTTTCTACCAGCTACTATATTATGTTATTAGTTGCCTGTTTTGTAAATTCTACATGATTGTACAAAAGTTTGGGATAAATTCTTAGTTGTATGCTTTCAATATACGCAGAATTGGCAAAGTGCTTGTCTTATAAGCCTATAACTAGGCAGAGATTGAGATTGCAATCCTTTTCGGGCGAAACTTCACAAGAAGATTTTGTGTTATAACCAGCTTATCGCGCTATGGCAAGGTACAAACAGTGCTTTCCATTTAGATTGTTTTGCTGTTTACTTAGTCTAACATGATGCATTATTATATTAAAGCATTCAATGTTGTGCTGTGTGTCTGTTTATGTGGATAATTTGAGGCTTCTAGGTTTAATCACTCATTTGTTTCTTTAATTCTATATAAAAGAATATATATATATATATATATATATATATATATCACAGTTTGGAAAAAAAAGTAAAGTGATTATATAGTGCTGGCTGTGTGATTGGTTTCCTTTTTGGTGTAATTTTATCTATGAATCCTTGCTGTTTTGTGCCTTTATTTGTCTGACATCATTGAGTATGGTCACATGTTAAATAGTTAGGTAGTTAGTTATGGAGATAACTCATTGAATACATTTTTCCTTAATCATTCCCGTTAGATGAGAGCACCCTACCTCATTTATCCTTTTTTGTAATCAATTGCGAGTGTTGATAGAATCCCATTTTAAAAAAAATTGATTAAGTTTTGTGATATGCCGAAGGATTGGATGGATCTACCGAGGTTTAGCGAACAGTATATCGATGGTGTTTTAAGTTCTTAGACTTTGCGTACACTGTGGGGGAACCGGAAGGCCGACAAATCCAATGTCCCTGCAAGAGGTGTTGCAACATTAATTGGTATGGAAGAGATAAGGTCTTTGATCATTTAGTAGCTGATGGATTTGTTAAAGGATACCGAACATGGATTAATCACGGGGAATGGCCAATTGAAATGGATGTTGAGGACGAGCAAGAGGACGAAGTAGGTGCATGTGATGACATGGAAGGGTTGCTTAATGATGTGTTCGGAGAGGGTGTTACCGCTGGCCCAAATGAGGAGGCTGAAAAATTCTATGGCTTAATGGAAAGGGCAAGTCAAGAGTTATACCCTGGTTGCAAAAACTTTTCAACGTTATCCTTTATCGTTTGTCTCTACTTGTTAAAGCGTTTGCACGGTTAGAGTAATGCCTCGTTTACTTCTCTTGTTGAACTACTGAAGGAGGCGATGCCTGAGATTAACATACCTTTGTCTTTCAATAAGACAAAGGCTATGATAAGAGACCTAGGCTTGGACTATGAAAAAATCGACGCGTGTCCTAACGATTGCCTCTTATATAGGAATGAACTAAAGGATGAAAAGCAGTGCCATGTGTGTGGAACTTCTCAATATGTTGAAGATTCTAATGCTGATAATGATATCCAAGCTCCCAAAAAAGGCCGCCCTATTGCTGCAAAGACTCTTAGATACTTTCCTATAATTCCAAGACTGCAGAGATTATTTATGTGTTCAAAGACAGCTGCTAGTTTGTGGTGGCATGACGAGGAGCGCATAAAAGATGGGACGTTAAAACATCTGGCTGATGGCCTAGCTTGGAAAAAGTTTGATGAAATTCATGGAGAATTCGCAAAAGAATCGCGCAACATTAGACTAGGCTTGTCAAGTGATGGGTTCAACCCGTATCGCACCATGAGCATCTCTTGGAACACATGGCTTGTGATGCTGATGGTTTACAACTTGCCTCCGTGGATGTGCATGAAGCCTGAATATTGCATGTTATCGTTAATTATACCCGGCCCGCAATCACCTGGTAATGATATCGATGTCTATCTATAACCATTGATAGAGGATTTGAAGTTGTTGTAGGAGACAGAGGTGGAAACTTATGACTCGTCAAAGAATGAGACCTTTATGATGCGAGCGGCTCTTTCGTGGACAATAAGTGATTTTCCAGCTTACGCTATGTTGTCGGGGTGGGTACCAAAGGAAAGCTGGCTTGCCCATGCTGTAACAAAAATACCTCTTCTATGTATTTAAAACATAGTCAGAAGACGGTTTACATGGATCACCGTGTTTTTTTAATAGAGGATCATCCATGGAGAACTAGTACAAGAGCTTTCAATGGCAAGACCGAATTAAGACCTGCTCCACCTGTTATAGAAGGAAGTGAAATATTGGAGACGCTATCCAATGTTGAGAATGTGTTCGGGAAGAATCATGGTTCATCAAATAGTTTCCCTTGGAATTGGAAAAAGAGATCGATATTTTTTAAATTGCCTTATTGGCATAAGAACCCGCTGCGTCACAACTTGGATGTCATGCACATAGAAAATAATATCCTAGATAGTGTGGTCGGAACGCTTTTGGATATCCCGGGCAAGACGAAGGACCATTTGATTGCTCGATATGATTTAAAGGATTTGGGGTTATGGAAAAATCTTCAACCGTAGGAAGTGGGTAATGGCAGGAGAACTAAGTTGGCAAAGGCATGCTTTTCTATGTCCGCTAAAGAGAAGTCAGTTTTCTGTGGTGTTTTGAAGACCACCAAGCTGCCTGATGGAAGTGCTTCGAACATCTCCCGGTGTGTACATTTAGCTGAGAGAAAAGTATCAGGATATAAGACCCATGATGCCCATTTTATGTTGCATTCTTTGCTGCCAATCCCAATTAAGACGATCATGTGGCCATCCCATTGATTCGCCTAAGTTCTTTCTTTCGGCGAATATGCAAGAAGTTTATTACTATGGAAGAGATCGATCAATTAGAGTCCGAGATTATAGAAACATTGTGCCATCTTGAGAGGATCTTTCCGCCTAGTTTTTTTGACATCATGGTGCATCTCCCCGTTCATTTAGCAAATGAGGTGAGATTGGGAGGCCCGGTCCAGTTTCGGTAGATGTATCCTGCAGAAAGGTACATGTGCACCTTAAAGTCGTATGTTCGCAACAAAAGTTGGCCTGAAGGTTCTATTGTAGAGGCATATCTTGCTGAGGAGTGCTTAACTTTTTGCTCAAAATATTTGCGTGAAGGTGTGCAAACTAGACATAATAAGCGAGCTCGTAATGATGATTTTCCTAGTGCTGAGGAGGATGTGCTATCTGCAGTGTTTAGAAACGAAGGTCGTGCTTTAGGAGGGGGTAATGGAGAAGCAATTAACCTTGATGACAAATCTGCTGACCAAGCCCATGTGTATGTATTGCACAATTGCGACGAACTAGCTGAATATATAACGTAAATTGGCACCAACTATTAAACTATTTCATGCTTTCAAATCTGCAGAATCTGATTCTGATTTTTTACTGCTATGTACTTTAGCAAACATGAGCAAGGAAGTTAAAAATATGCGGGGAACCAGGTGGAAAAAGGAAAGATTGCATAGCAAGAACTTCTCTCAGTGGTTTGAGTCTCGCACTAATGGTCCTGATGTGCCCGGCTGGATGAGAAAATTAGCTAGAGGTCCAAGCTTTGCTGCAAAAAAATATTCAGGATATGTTATCAACTGATACAGGTTCCACACCGTAGAGAGGGAGGCAAGAAGGAAAACACAGAATAGTGGTGTCACGCTAAATGCTATAACTTCAAGCTTTGCTAGTGCAAAAGATACAAATCCTATTCGTGCAAGTATGGCGTATTATGGCAGGTAACTTGAGATAATAGAGTTAGATTATTTTGGAAATTTTAAGGTTGTGTTGTTTCGGTGTGAGTGGTTTGATACTGGACAAGATAATAAGTATGGTCTTACATTCGTGCACTTCAACAAAAAGTGTTTCCAAGATGAACCTTTCATACTAGCATCTCTAGAACATCAATGCTTTTACGTTAAGGATCCATATGAAGATAACAAGCATTATGCCATGGTAATTCCACCAAGAGACTTGGTTCGAACAAGTAAGGATGGTGAACTTGAATCCCGGAGGCCCTCTTTGGTGAACAGCCCGATAACTTAACGAGCCCTGCCATACCAACCGATGATGGGGAACTTGATCTAGAGAGGACTGAGCTATTTCCTACGGTTATTGAAGTTGGTCCCCATCTGAAAACTGCACGAGGGCAAGAGACAGATTTCACTGAAGAATCTGACGCCCATGAGTCTTTATGACCAAAGATTTGCTTAATGTGTATATGTGGTGACAGAAATTTTAGTTATATTAGCTTGGTGGCTTTTGTTTTGTCACAATTTACAGCCTGTAGTTCTTGATTTTTTATCAAACAATCTGCATTCTTCCTTAGCTCAATGGCTGTAAACGTTGCATTTCTTTTACATGGTTATGGAATATTTTTTTGTTTTTGGAAATTGAATTGCTAACAAAAGTTCACTTGCCATTTCTGTAAACGTTGCATTCTTCCTCATCATGCATTATTTGCACACATGTCTTGCTTTAATAAGCTACTTTCCTGATGCTTTGCTGCTTGGTTTGAGTTCCCCATATTTGTATGTCATTGATTGAGCTTTAATAAGAATATAAATAACTTTTGGTACAATTGGTATTCAGAAGATTAATTTTCAAGCTAAAGGTCTTTGTATAGTAAATTATAAATAACTTTTGAACTCCTTTGTAGATCATGTTCCCTTAGTTAAACATTTATTTGTTTCATTGAAGAGTATTGTCTTTCCTTTCCTTAATTAGTGTGCCTGGCTACTGCTGGTTATTGAATTCAAATGGCCTTAGCCATACATTTATTATCTGTCCTTGCTATAACTGCTGCAGTGCTGAAGTTATGCTATTTGCAATTGTATGGCTTGATATAGCTTGTTATAACTGCTGCAGTGCTGAAGTTGTGCTATTTGCCATTGTTGTTCATCTCATCTGCCAAAACTTTGACTCTAGGTGATATTTTGCAGAGTATGGTTCGTGTCCAGCATGCATTATTTACACACATGTCCTGCTTTAATAAGCTACTTTCCTGATGCTTCGCTACTTGGTTTGAGTTCCCCATATTTGTATGTCATTGATTGAGCTTTAATAAGAATATAAATAACTTTTGGTACAATTGGTATTCAGACGATTAATTTTCAAGCTAAAGGTCTTTGTATAGTAAATTATAAATAACTTTTGATATCCTTTGTTATAGCGCATTCTGAATATTCTTCTCTTATTTGTGTCCTTGTTATAGCTGCTGGTTCTTGAAGATCATGTTCCCTTAGCCAAACATTTATTTGTTTCATTGAAGAGTATTGTCTTTCCTTTCCTTAATTAGTGTGCTTGGCTGCTGCTGGTTCTTGAATTCGAATGGCCTTAGCCATACATTTATTAACTATCCTTGCTATAACTGCTGCAGTGCTGAAGTTGTGCTATTTGGAATTGTATGGCTTGATATAGCTTGTTATAACTGCTGCAGTGCTGAAGTTGTGCTATTTGCCATTTTTGTTCATCTCAACTGCTTGTTCATCTCATCATTGCTATAGCTGCTGGTTCTTGAAGTTGTGCTATTGCACTTGTAATTGTATGGCTTGATATAATTGTCCTTGCTATAATTGCTGCAGTTCTGAAGTTGTGCTATTTGAATTTGTATGGCTTGATGTACCTGCTGAATTTTCTGCCCAACCTGTTTCGAATTGCACTTGTATAATCCAAGTTAGCTTGCTGCTTATAATGACTCTATGTAATTTGTTTTGACAGGAACAACAAATTTGCTGATCTCAAGGCAACATCCAGCAAGGCATTGCTCAACAAATTAATGAGTTTTGAAATGAATAGAAGGCAAATTGCAAAGGAACGCCAGAATTATGGAATGCAAGAGGTGTCAAGTGGTGCTGCTCAAGACAAGGGCAAACAAGGCGAGTTGTCAACCAAGGGAACGGACAAGGGAAAGCCTAAGTTCACTGCTACTCATAGTAAGATTAAGGAAGGCGAGACAACAAGGTTGAAAGTCGCTCCAAGTAGGCTCAAAGAGGGTGAATTTGGAGCTGAAGGAGTGAATAAGCCTGGTCTAAAGGCAACATCCGCACAAGGTAATCTCAAAGAAGGCGATGTTGCAACTAAGGGACCCAAGAAGAAGGTAAACCAAGATGAAAGTGCAATTCAGCAACAAATAGATTCTATTGCACCTCGGAGGAACTGCATAGAGGGACATCCTTCGCCAAAAGGGATGAAGAAAGCTGTTCTGAAGAAGCTAGATTTTAGTCATTTGCGAAGCACATTTGATGCCATCGGTAGAAGAGTTAACACCTTGCCTCCAACATTGGGTGAACAGCAGATCATTCCTCCATAACAGCCAACATGTTCAAAGAGTAAGGATGCAGGCAAGAATCAGGGACCACAACCACCAAGTAATGACAACCAACACCACCTGCCATGCCCAATTCTGACTCAACTCACAGGGATGCAACTGATGCACTGTAGAGAAAGCTTGATTCGATTCGCAAATGGAATAAGACCGTCCAATCTACAAGCGTAACACAACATCGAAGTTCTAGAGCTTCTGTACAAATAACAGGAGATCAAAGGCTTCAAACAATGTTCAGGTAGCACAGGAAAGTATTCAAGAATGGCAACAAGATTTTCCTTTGCCTCATTCGGATTCTCTACCAGAAACTGAAGCTAATTTGATGGATCAAGATGGACTAGAATTGCAAAAGGGAAGGCCCATTCTTAGGGCCACTACTATTGATGAATTTTTAAAAGAAAATGGGGCAGATGTGGATCTTGATGGTCTCTACACTGAGGAGCAAAGCTTTGGACAAAATTCAGAGGAGGAAGATAGCATGGCACTCAATCAAAACTATTACAAATATGTGATGGCTGACATTGATGAGGAGGAAGGTAACATGGCTGCTGCAGCTTATCAATTTTATTATTCGAACTGATTGGGACTGATTTTCTCCTCATTAAACTGTCTAAATAATCATATTTATTTTATAATTAAGAGGACATAAAAAAACCTGTTATATAGTAATGTTCAGTTGAGTGGGTTGTCTTAGTGATTGAAGGGTAACTAAGATATATAGTTTAGGATTATATCCAAAGCCTAATTTGAAAGAGTTTAATAATTGCCTATATCTTCCAACTGCAACCTCTTATTCATGTTTCCATTATCGTTTTTTGTCCGCTGGAACTTGCATGCGGATACTGCAACTTGCACATCTTAGTGTGTGATGCATGTATACTCCCAGACAAATGTTAATGGTTTCTTGCTCTTATGAATTCTGACTAATATCGCACAACTATTGTCTCTTATGATTTCTTTCCCTAATGCATGAAAAACTAGGTGGCACAAAGAAGAAAAAAACCCACAGGCATACAACTTGCGCGGAAATTTATAATAGAAAATGGAGGAGCGGGAGGAAGTCACATTTGATATCGAAGGCCCAATTGGGCCCATACCCCAAAGTGTTTCTAACCTGACTAGCTTTGTTGGCACAATCGATAGAAACAAGAAATTTGTTACTCTTTTGTACACTAGTTGGCATGCTGTTCCTCAGCATAAAAAAAGATTCATGTGGAGATACATCAACGTGAGTGTATTGTGTTTGATTTCCTCGTGTTTTGTTTCTTATTTTCCATAAATGTAACTTGCTTATTTGGGTTGCATGCAGAACAAATTTATCATGCCGGCTAGTTCAGAGAAGTGGGTGATCCAGACATTAGGGATGCTTGGAAAAGGTTCAAGGCAAAGATTAAGCAGAAACATTTTATTCCCTACGACAACATTGAGGACTTGGTGAAAAATAGACCTCTACAAGTACCGAAATATCAATTTATAAAATTGCTATTATATTGGAGTCATCCCACCATCCAGGTTAAGTTTTAACTACTCATTATTTTAACTAATTACTGGGATTACAGAACTCTTGAATTGATGCGTGTACATCTGTTTAACCTGTGTTCCTAACATATTGCTGTTTTGCTACCCCGATGAACTAAGGTTTCTCCTCAATTGCATTTTTTGTTTTGTAATTGTAGGAAGTAAGTCAAAGGAACAAGAAAAATAAGGAGCAACAGAAATTTCCTCATCGGATGGGGCCGGTCAATTTCGCAAGAGTGCGGGCAGCTCTGGTATTATTTCTCAATTTTGGTACCATAATGTGCATATGTTTACTGTTCTCTCTAGTTTTATTTACACTGTTAGCTTGCTATGTCATGAAGCGCGAGTCGAAGGGGACAAATGAGGAACCAAAGAGGTTTGAAGTGTTTATAGCAACTCGCACAAGTCGCAAAAGGAAGGAACTCGATGAGAGAACACAATCTGCTATTGTATGACTGATTTCCATTATAGTTATTCATTCCGATGCATTTAGCAAGTTGGTTTTAAATCATATTTATGCCTTTCTGCTTTTCTAATAAGGAAATGTTCCAGAGTTAGCAAGCCTCTGGTGCAACAGAGGAGGAAGCTTTCCAGTCCTTATTTGGAAAAGAACAGCCAGGGCGGCTTCGGTGCTATGGCAGATCTGTAACACAAACTGATTTACAAAAGCATCATGAAATTTCTGCCATCAAACAGCAGCACCAAGAGGAAGTCACAACTTTGAGGAGTGAACTTGGAGACACGAAAACCCAGTAGCAGTAACAGGCGGAGGAGATTCATGGATTGCGGAGCATGGTTAAATTGCTTCTCCTTCGATCAGAACCTGATATGAGGCCTGAAGAAGTCGAAACTATGTTGCAAAATGCGCAAAACTCTCCGGTTGATGCGAACAGCGATCATGGCTCAACTCATCATGCTCGAAATGTGTCTATGGTAAGTTGTTATCTAACTTGCTATTAGGGTCTCTCATTTGGCTTTAGCTTTTAAGTTATTTGGTCCAAAAAATAGGTATGCATACTTGAATTTCGGTTCTAAGTGTGTTTGCATTGTGATAATAATATATATTTGAGTTTGAAGGGACATGTTCCTACTTCTGAGTGATGTTGATTTATATGGGGGTGTTAGAACTTGGATGCTGATTTAGTTCCATAAAAGGGATACCTAACCTTTCTTGTCTCTTCTTCTACATTTTTCTTTTTATTTTCTTTTTCCTTCTTGGTAAGAGCATGAATTATTTCTTTTCTTAAACCTGGGAAATAATATTTCAGATATCATATCCTTATAAAATTAAAGAGAATAGTTTATATAGAAATAGAGCATTCCAAGTTGGTCACTGAAATATGTTGTTGGACCTATAGCTATGTATGTATGTAACTAATAGATGATGAATTTAGGAGACAAGAACGTGGTCATGATTGGTTGGTGATCACTGATTAGATCCCCATTTCTCTTCAATTATGCTCCACTTTTTCGAAAACATTGATGTTCCCCTACTGCCACTTGGGGAGTATTCATCAACTTGTATGTGCTGCTAGCATCACCCAAGGGCATTTTTTCCATTTTCCCAAGTTACACTATGTATATGTTTGAATGTTAAATTACAGATATGAAGCATGGAACTAATGAAGGTTCAAAATGATTGCCATTATTGACATGAGTCTTTACACACTGCTGCTAAATTTCCTGCTAGTCTTGGCTTGCTTTGAGTATTATGTTTATTGTATTTACTAAATTTTCTGCTAACTTTTCTACTAGTATTTAGTTTTGGCTGGCCTGGTTTGGACATAGCACAAAAGTTCTTTGGTTACAGCTTTTCGTATTTTATTAATTACTGTTTCTTACAATTACAGGATACTCTCCGGGATGATCATGAAGATTGAAACGCTTGCTGGTTATTATCATGAGGACAACCAATTGGGATTAAATATTTAAAGATTTGTTTTCTGGTTTCTTAGCAAATTCTGCCACTTGTATGGGTTTATCTATTTTGACGTTAAATATCTAAACAT
>JASCZI010241942.1:27108-40005 GCA_036250425.1 Stylosanthes scabra | reverse complement strand
TTTATATATATATATATATATATATATATATATATATATATATATATATATATATATTGGTATTACTATGAATTTGTCTTTTTATTTTATATTTATTTATTTATCTGTTAAATGCTTGACTACTATAGGTATAATAAGGCTTTTAATTAAAAAAAACCACATTCAGAAAAAAATTCTATATAAATATAGACGTGTATATATATTTAATTTTTAAAAAAAAAATCAAAGAATAGGCAACGCTTAGGAAGACTGGCTAAAGGTAGAGAATAGCCAACGCTTTTTAAGTCATGCAATAGGCAGGAAAAGCGTCTCCTATTCTTTTAAATGATGGGAATACAAGAACCACAAAAGCATTGCCTTAGGTATCCAGAAGTGATGCCTATTCTCTTTTCCAGAAGCGACCATTTAGGTACCAAAAGCGTTGCCTTTGAGAATTGGCAACGCTAGTATAGGCAACAACCCGATAAGCGTCTCCGTAGTCTGAAAAGCGTTGCCTTTGTCTAAGACATCATTTTTTAGACATTCGACATCACTTTTCAAAAATTGCCTTAGGGGGTGAATTCTTGTAGTGGTGCTTAGTTGAATTTGGTTGACCAAATTGATTGGTTGCATAAAATTATTATACTGATTATTATGTATAACATCATCTTTAATTGGAGACAAACATCTGTCCATGCGCCAATGATGTCTGAAGTAAGCGCAGCGCTGCAGGCTACTTTTCTACATACTTACATCATCATACAAGACATGTAATCAATCTTTAGTTAACAACACTTAATCTACATGTATATATTTTTATCACTATGTACATGTTAGAAGTTCCCATTTCAAGAATACCGGTATGAGATTTTTAGTTAAAAAGGGTTTTAGTAGTAATATAGTGTATAATAATTCAATAATTTTAACTATTGATTTTAATATATATATTTTATAATTTTTATAATTAAAATTATCGGAAAAGATTAATAGATTATTATATATCATAATATATATAAAACCCTTCTTACATTACTTATCTAACTTATAAAATAGGGTTGTAGCCTGAAGTAATTTTTAAAAGTTCTAAAATTGGTTGTTTGTATATAAAATGAACCTCGCATCCAATTTGTACCGTAAACGTGGGAAGTCGACAATACACAATGAAATAATGAAAATGCTTATTGCGTTATGCTAGATTTTAATGTGCCCTTTTTTAAATTTTAGTGTGCTCGGCTAGGATTTTAAGGAAAAATTCTTATTTTTTTATTTTTTTATTTGTAATTATTAATTATTCAATACAATTTAACTATCATGATCGATTTGTCTTTTATTACTGTGAAGAATACTAATCCTAATGCGGAGAAAGAAAAAATTATCATAGTTTTAGATGCCTTTGAGATCAAAAAATGAGATGGTGTGGTTGTTACGATTCTCTAGAAGCTTTAGAACCACTCCAATATTCGAATAATTTTTGAAGGTATTGCTGATACCCAGATCTAATTCTTCTTTCAACTATGAGCTTAATACGAGAATACCACCAACATAATTCTCTTTAATTTTTCTTTTCATTTATGTATTTTCTCTTTTTTAGTAATTTACATTATGATGTTCAGATCCTACTTTCTTTGTTACTCAAGTTTGACACATTCTTTTATGTATTCATTTTATTACTCTAATTAAATGAAATGCAACTGTCTTTGATAAAGTGCTTGTTTTGATGAACTTATCAAAAAAGATCTTTCAAAAAATAAAAGTAAATTTATGTTTGATACTTTATATTAAAGCACTTATCATAAAAAATATTATGTCTGAAATAAATAGAAGTACTTCTATATTAGTAAAATTACTAAAAGGAGATTCAATTGTAAATAATAAAACAAATTAATTAACTTTACTAATCATCTCTTGTGCTAATTGATTTCTAATATTGTTTCTAATTTGTTCCATCACTCAAACATTTTATTGTGAATTAGAATCCAAGCTGATTTTTTTTTTTTTAACCAAATTTCTTTTAAAATAGATAAATATAGGTCGGCTCATTTAACTTGTCTAACTATCTACAAACGGTTTGGGCAAAAAATTGTGGGCTATGAGTCTAACTATCTACAAACGGTTTGGGCAAAAACTTGTGGGCTATGAATAAGATAGTATTTAACGAGCCAATCGATTTAACACGTCAGCCTAAAGTGACGCAGGCCTAAATGGGTGTGGTTGGTTTATTTCACGATCATAAATTTTAAACTATATGCTGGGTAAAACAAAAAGCAAAAGTTAAGAAAAGAGTCACAGTAGCCCAAAAAGAAAAAAGAAAGAAAAAGAGTCACATGTATCGAAGGTAAATTACAAAGATGTTATTCAAATTTTGTTAATTCTAACCTTTTTTCACTACAAAGATTCAAATAAAAAAAAAAACTTATTGGTTAAAAAATAATTTATTCACCTTCCCAATTAACCTAACATTTATTATCATTACAAATATTTAATTTATAAAAATAAATTAATGACTATATCAGTATTTATTAATATATTAGTATTGACAATGAATAAATAAATAATTTTTTAATATTGAACATTTTCTTGTTTGTTAATTTTATATGCTTTGCTATGTTAATTAAAAAAGTATGTTAATTAAAAAAAGTAAATGAACAAAAGTACACACGAAAAATTTTAATGTGGACAAAAGTACAAATGAAAGATTTAAAGGGATAAAAGTACACATCAAAGACAATTAATAATAGACGAAAATACACATGTCATCCATTTACTTTTAATTAACGATTGACAAAAGTACACACGGCATGCATATTTTTGTCTATTGTTAATTGTTTTTGGGATATACTTTTATCCCTTTGAATTTTTAATGTGTATTTTTGTCCATCATAAAATCTTTCGTGCGTGCTTTTTTTCATTTACTCATTAAAAAAAAAATATTATGCTTATGTATTGCATATATTTTCCCTCACGACTTAAAGTTTTTGGATTTGTCATTTTGTTATCATAAATACATAACGTGCATCATTTTGATCCCCAAGATAAAAGATTGTATGAAGTTAGTCCTTAACTCATTTTTTCGTCTAATTCTAGAGTCTAATTCTAGCTAACTCCGTGCATAACGTGGCAACTACCTTGCACATTTAAAAATATAAAACCGTATCGTTTCGTTTATGGCGCTAGATAATCATTCAAAACGTCGTCTAATAACTAATAATAACAAATAAAAGAGATAAATGTTTTATGCTTCTTTGATATTAAACAACTTCATTTTTAATAACTATTTAATGTCATAAGTGAAACAAAATCGTTTCAAAGTCGTTTCATGTTATCTAGCGTGCAAAGTTGTTTCAAAGTCGTTTCATGTTATCTAGCATGCAAGATAGTTACGTCGTCACTCTAGCAGGAATAAGATGGAAAGGGATTGAGGATCAACTTGGCACAATATTTTCAAGATAACTAAAATAGTTGAATTGGGATCTTAGGAACCATTTTAGTGCCAATCCTAATCTTTAGGGATCAAAATAGGGTTCTATCTTCTACGTATGGGAAAACAACTTGCTCATCAAATAGAAAGTTCCACAACAAGATCATCATATCAAATTAGCAACAAAAAGTAAACAGCGGATACAACATCAATGAATATGGTATCAAGTTGAAAACTCAGATCAAATATAACTTTCCCTTTACCATATAACTTTCCCCCTTTTTGTTTTTTACACAACAAAATTACAGGTGGATCTCAACCTTGACACGAATATCTAATGGCACAACACTCAATCGTACATCTCCTACATTACAGACCACAAAGTGTAAATTCGAACCTTGTTTCACTTCCTCAAAATTCTTGTTTTGACACCCCCTGAAATTTATTTCCACAAGGGAAAAAAAAAAAAAAAAAGAATCTGAGAAAATGAGAGACAGCATTATGAACCAATGGACAAGAAAAATTGGAAAAATTGTATTCGTGCTGTACCTTGAACTTGCTCAAATTGGATTTCCTTCACCAAATCCGATGCTGCGTTATACTCAAACCTACAAATAACTTTATCTTATTCGACACGTGCCAAGTTCATGTAGCAGTAAAAGATCAGGATATGATGAAGAATGATCACATAACACAGTTTTAACACATATCAGATGAACAAGAGCTTGGGGTTGGAGAAATGCAGAGAGTTCAGAGATATGAAAAAATAAGTTCAGACAGAAGAGAACATTAGCTAACCAATCGTAACACTGCACCATTAAAGAAAGGGAAAAAGCTCCTTGAAAGTGAGGAGGTTGGTAAATTGGTAAAATAATGGTCTAATTACTTTAAAATTTGTAACTTTTATCATTTGAGTCCTGTTATCTTGATTGAAGGGTGATTAAAGTATTACTTTATCACTTTACCAATCTACTCAGTTTAGAAGAGCTTGATCCAAAAAAGAGAGGATTCATTATTCACCCTGTTAAGTGTGGGTGCATGTATGAAACATTAGAGTGACCTGCATTGTAAAGAATTTCTGTGTTTGACCAGTATGTTATGATTTAATTAAAAGCCAATACAATTAATACAAACGATAACATGAACTAGCTCCCTAGCTCCATGAGATGAGGAAGAGAACATGAAAAACTTCATCCTGCAAACTAGTGGCCGACCTCAACAAGCCCCCCACCTTTGCTAGTTCTGCACCAAGGAAGTGTTCTTTCAGGAATGATACACTTTGTTACATGTATCTGTTAGGAAGTAATTGAGTATATACAGGAATAACAGAGTAGGCAATGTTGTAATTGAGTGACTCAGAGTTTTGGAAAGTCGGTGGAACAGTCGAATCTTTCTTCACCATTGTGAGGATTTAGGGTTCTTAGCCACATGAGAATTCCACATGAATATAGTATTCTTGTAAATTTGACATGGCTAGTATTGGAGCTCTAGATCTGGAGATAGTTAGAAAATAAAAAAGGAATAGAGAATCAAGGAAGAAAAATTCAAAGGAGGTAAGGTTGGTGAGTGATTAAAAAGGTATTGGAGTATCTTGTGCACACAACACAAACTGGAAGCATGTAGACATTCTTATGGCCGTTGCAGTAACAATGAGAAGGTCGAGCCCCAGAATGATACTAATGGTGGAGACTCAACCAGAAAGCAAAGTGGAAGGAATTTATGAAATCCATGCTCGAACTTGTTCTGTTACAGGGTTAAGTGGCCCATTTACCTTGAGAAACCCAATTTAGGATCTTGAACTCTGCAAATGGTATCGAACGATGAAAGGTCCCAGGACCTTGGTACCAAGGAGTTAACAGAATTTGATTACAACCATAACACTTTGCTAACGGGATACAACATTTTGGGTTGACTCTGAAGAACATAAATCATAGGAGGTAATAAAGAATCAACACAAGAAACCCAATCTGTACAAGAATAAGGGATAATTTGAGATTTCCTCAACTCTCCCAAATGACGAAAACTAAATCAATTAATCAATTACTAGACTACCTTTCTCCCTATGTTAAGCATTAAGCAGCTCAAGCGCTGCCACTCTCCAAGCCCATTCCCAAACAAATGTCTAACTCATTTATACCCTTAGCCACTCTCTCTCTCTCTCTCTCTCTCTCTCTCTCTCTCTCTCTCTCTTCTCTTATAAATTGTTAGCCATACACATTATACTGTTTCATTGCTATTTCTTTATTGCTTCAAGTTCAAAAGGTCAATATCTAGGGTATGCTTTTTTTTTTCCCTTCTTTTTTCTATATTTGCTTAAAATCAAATTAGCATTTTATAGTAGAGTACTATTTCATCCATGTAAAGACACAAATGATTTCCTAAATCAATTTATAATTCATCAGGGGAAAGAAGAAGTTCCCTTCCCCAGGTGCTAGCACACAAATACACAAAATAACACTAAAAAGTGAAATTAAATGTGGTTTGGCCAAACATCTATGGAATGGGAACTGAGAAGAAAGTGTACTAATTTAAACTAGTGAAATCTGGAGGCAGTTTCAATTTTCTCTTTGGCTGCCAATCAACTGCCACTCTTCGACATTAATCCTAAATATATACTAGACCCTTTTTTCATGTGCCAATCAACTACTTCCATCCTTAATCGTAGGTCTTTTTTTGCGTCTAGAATTGAGGACGAAATTAGAACTTGGAATTGAACTTAATCAATTTCAATTGTCATGTTTGAGGTTGTAAACTTGTAATTATAAATCTTAACTCATAGCATATGAACTACGAATTCCACAACTTATAACTCCCCTTATTATTTGTACATATATTTATGATATGCTTATCTATTCTACTACCAGAATATTTTCTTAAAGAAGTATTCTAATTTCCAGAGACGGCAAATAAATCTCTCCCGTCTCCCATATTTTCCTCTAATTTGTCAAAAATCTACAACATAAACAGCTATCAAATTTGAATATTGCTGAACAGAAATGTATAAACAGCAAACAGAGGAGTTAAACACTAAAGCGGACCTAAACTTGGCCGGCACTAAAATAGTCCTGAGATCCCAATTGCCCCACCAAGTCTGAGAGACCTTTCTGTTAGGGGACTCATCAGGCCAATAGAAATAATTCGGTGCACAGTGCACTTTTCTAATTTTAGGAACATAATTGGTGCAATTAGGATCTCAGCATTATTTTAGTACACACGACAAATCTCAATAACAGTTTGGGACTTAACTCGCAAAGCTGAATCAAATTCATATTCAAGAATGAATCTCATGTTACCTATTGGAAAAAGCGACCTCAAGCTCAAAAT
This sequence comes from Stylosanthes scabra, assembly GCA_036250425.1. Lineage (NCBI taxonomy): Eukaryota > Viridiplantae > Streptophyta > Magnoliopsida > Fabales > Fabaceae > Stylosanthes > Stylosanthes scabra. The sequence continues at coordinate 33,284 of JASCZI010241942.1, read as the reverse complement.
CAGATGCACTCTTAGTAGCCTCAACCATGACAGTAACAATCTCGGTCTTTCTAGTGCTGGCCATGAGCAAATCGTACTCCTTAGGAATAATAATTGCGAAAAAATTATCACTCAGCTCACTAAGACAAATCTTCTCCACCGTGTCAAGGGCTACCCGTCGTTTAAGGGCATCGATCTCAGGGTCAATAACGAAAATTGCTAAATCAGTAATCATCAGAACGCATCCTTTCATCTTCCCTGAACCAGTTACCCTCAACACTTTATCCGCAAACAGAACTCTCTTGTCACCTGCAACGTACGTTGATACATCACAAAACAAAGAAGGGCGACCTCTCTGTTCATTTTATTCCTTTAAGATAATAATAATTAAAAAAAAAAAAAGTTGTGGAGTATGAACCTTGTTTCTGGAGAATCTTGATGAGAAAAGGGTTAGAAGGGACGCCGATATAGTCACCGAGGTATTCTCTGAAAAGAGAGGCCTTGCGTCGGACCTTGATTCCCATGAATGGTTCTTGGTCGTCGGAGATATTGCTGTTTGAAGGTCTCATTCGCAACCTTCCCTCCGCTTCACCGTTGCCATTGTCTTCGTCGGCGTTGGACATCGGAAGTCAGAGGAAGGGGGAGAGGGAAATGTTGGGGGTTTGGGGATACTTGCTTTGCTTCACAGATTGAGCTAGCTAGCTGGGCATGTGAATTTGCCAATTTGGTAGATGTGGTGTTGTGGACCCCGTCTGCTTCGTTTCTTGCCAATTCCAAATCCAACCAGAAATATTTTGACTTGAGATTGACCAAATGCGATTATATGTTGACCATTAAATTAATTCGATGTCCAATCCAATTAATCTTGGTTAATTTTTTATAATTAATTAATGTACAGTGCTATCGAAGCTTTTTAACGGCGGTTTAAGCGTTCCGTATTCGAAGAAAATGGAAGATCTTCAAGAAAATATTTCGTAGAAAATTAAGAAGTTTCTAATTAGACACGACACATTAGTTTAAGGGTGGCGAAATTTCTGGTGTAAATTTTGAACCGTTTTTAGCGATGCGTGATTTCATCGTGAGTTTTTCGATCGTAATTTCGGTGAAATGACGATTATAGTGGAATTATAGAATTTTAAATTTCATTACGAATGTAAATAATTTTTAACCGTCTCGCGAATTTTAAAGCGAAAATATCTAAAATAACCCTTGAAAACTTATAATTTTTTTTTACTTTTCTCTCTCTTATTTTATCACCTTTTTCTTACACATTTTTTTTAATCTCTCTTCTATGTTCTGTATCAATTCAAAAGCTATTTTCCTCTCTTCCAATATCATTCTTTATTCATAAAATGATCTAACCTTACATCATATTTATTTATAATTTTTTCTTTATTCACACATCACCAAAATTAACCACTTTTTTTAAAAAAAAAAAATAAATAATAGATGAAATTAACCCCAAAAATCTCTCTTCATGGTCCAAAGCTTCTTCCCTCTCTTACCCTCTTCGTTCAATTTATGTCAAGTACTCCCATGATGATGGGAAATTCGTTTTCAGCTGAAAATTCATTCCAAGCTATTAAATCTATTCTGATAAAGACAGATCCTGTGATTCTGGACAAAGTCGTACCAAGTTTGATGCACCATGGTGTAGTCTAATCAAAATGCTTTTAATAAAAAACCGGGTTGAGTTGGTTATTGGTTGATACTTAATAGACAAATCGGCTTGTAACAAAATAATATTTAATTATTTTTAATTAATATGTATTACCCGTCAAAGCAAACATGAAATTACCTCTGAAATCCCTCCCAGGTGAGCAAGCGTTTGTAACAAAAATTAAGTGTTAATTAATTAAAATACATAAAATTATTCTTAATATTTTTTAAGTTAAATAATACGTCTTCCTCTTAAAAAATGTATAAAATTCAAAATTTGTATAATTTTTAGGGAGTATTTTAAAAAAGTTAAATTTTTACAAAATATTTTTAATAATTTTAGATGTATACTTATTTTGCATAATCAAGTCATTTATTTTTTTGCTAAATAAAAGAATATTTTTATGTCAAATAGCACAGGTTTGTATGTATCGAGCTTGAGGTACGTACGTGATGCCCGAAATCCTTGCGAAATTTCGAACTCTCCACCGGCAAGTACACCGGATCGTGTCAAGTAATAAGTAAGTGAGTAGAGTATCATTCCCACGGAGATTAATGGACTAAGCAACAACAATCAATTGGTTCTTTAATTAGACAAATCGAATATAAAAAAGGTAGTGAATCTAAACCTAGCAAGATGAACTAAAATCATGCAAATCTCACAAAATCTCACTAAATTGACATAATAAATTTGGACAGCAAACTAAAATCAATGAGAATGACAATAATAATGAGGACAAGCCAAGGAATTAGAGATATTCACCCAAACAAAATTCTAATTTAACTAATCAATTTCTTCTCATGCAAGTAATCATCAAATCACAATGAACTCTAATTAACTAAACCCTAATCTCTTAGTGATTTAGTTTCTCTAACCCTAATTAATTATCAATCTCTTGATTAACTAACTAAGATAGAGGTTAAGAGTAAATCTAGTTCAATTGTCTGAAACACAAGAAAGATCATAGATTAGGTTTTATGTCACTTATTTAATCCTGTTAACCCTAATTGATATTCACAAAATAATTGCACAATAATCCAATTCCCTATCTCTAGCTCACTGGAAAATCATGAAGAACAATTCTCACACACAATCAAATTAGACTTCTCTCAAAATTACTAAACTGAAGGAAAGAAATCAAATTACCTCTCGGCCAACTTGAATTCTGAAATTTCGAACAGAGAATTGAACTTTGATAATTGATAATTGGAACTTGCAGTAGAAAAACGTGAAAATCAAATTAAGTTGGCATGCTTGGGATGAACAGAGCTCTCATCTCTGGCTTGATAAACGTTTAGTTACTCATAGTGCAGAGCAACACAACAGAGAAAAGAAAAGAAGAATTCATTAATCCTAATCCTAATTCACGTAGAAGAAACATGATGCAAAAAAAAATCCCAAAAGTTAAGTCTCTGATCTAATGTAAAACTAAAAAGTAAAAAGTACTCAAATTGACCTAATACTAAACTATATATACTAGCCACAGGATTACAATTACTGAACGTCAGAAAACTCTGCAAATTATGGGCCTTGAGAAGGTGAGTCACGTTTGGGCCAAGTCTGGAACTTGGTCCAAACGTGACCTTGCTTGAATGAGGGGAGAGCTTGGGACCTTGTGGGCTAGTCACGTTTAAGTCACGTTTTGGGCTAGCCAAAACGTGACATAAACGTGACCAGGGTGAGCTTGCCTTGTGATGAGGAGGTTTTTGACGATAAATATCATGGTAAAAAGGGTACCCTCATCAATACTTTTTCCACATATTTACTAGTGATTAACCAAGCTTTTCCATCTCATGCATAATTATGTCCTTAATTGATTAATTGTTAAATTAGCTTAAATGCATAAATTGTTTGAATTTCTCCAATTTGGTACCTTGATTTGTGTTTTAGTGAATTTCAGGCCCAAAGTGGAGAGAAAGAGCCCAAGGGAAGCTAAGGAGAACAAGGAAAGTAAGGAGAATAGATAAAAAAGTCAAAAGCCCAAATAAGCCCTGACCGCGAGGCCGCACCCTTTGCATGGCGTGCCCGCGCCCTCCTTTCTTAATGAGGAAGCTTTCCTTTGGTGGCGCGGCCGCACGACCCAAATGGCACGCCCGCGCCAGCCCATTTCTTAACGACCAAGATAGCGACAACCGCGCGCCCGCGCGGTGGAGGTGGCGCGTCCGCGCCATAGTGTCAAGAAGCACTTAAATGAAGGCTATTTTGGGGATTTCACATTTCCAGGCCAAGGCCCAACCATTTCTCAAGCCCAATTCGATACATATAGGGGAGGGGGGGGGGGGAACAGCTGAAGACAAAACAAGAATTCTACCATTTTCATCAATTTTAGCCTTAGAATAGTTTTAGGGAGTTTTTGGGAGAGTTCTGTATCTCTCTCATTTTTTCATAGTTTCCCTTCTTTGTTCTTCAATTTTAGGAACCCCATCACCATCCAAACTCTTCCTTTATTACATGTTTTGTGTTTGATTTGTGGATACTTGATCTATTTCATTAATGTAATTCTAGTTTCTTCTTCTATTTTGCTCATCTTTACATATTTCTTGCTCATTAAGTTTAGTTTATTTTCTTGCTCATTTTATGATCTCTTGCTCTTATATGCTTATCTTGATCTTGATTGTTGGTTTACTTGTTGATTTGCTCTATTGATCATCTTGCTAGTTTAATTTCATAGTTGTTATCATGCCTTTATTTCTTGCCCACCAAGTGTTTGATAGTTTGTTTACTATAATTATGGAGTAGTGTTCTTGTGCTATGGTCATGGGTTGAGGTGTGGATGATCTTAGCCACTAATCCCTAAGGACAAGGATGGGTAAACCTTGGGTTAAAACTGTTCCGTTGACGCTAGGCTTCCGCTAGTGTGAATGGGTCCTTAATGAGGTGAACTTGAAGGATTTATTCAAGTTCCAAGGACCTAGGACCATCACACTAGATGCGCTGTCTAGGACTTACGGGACGGGGTTAATTCCACCCACTCGACCTCTAGACAGAGTGTGGCTACGCGGTTTACGTGACAACCATTCATAATCGGGATTAGTGGTGTTCATAGGGACACACAATACCTCGATCCAAGACCAAGCACCTTTTAATATTAGTTTTCTCTAATATTTCTCTTGCTCTCTGTTCTCAACATACACACAATTGCAACCCCCATTTCTTTGACAACCAAAGTTGGCCCATGTGTTAACTCATTGGGAGACAGACCCGAGTCCTGTACTCAGTATTTTTAATCTGGTTGCAAGCTTTTGTGACACTCTTTGTTGACGGAACGTTCTTAGCTCGTATTCATAACTTGTTTGGGTTCCACTACGACGATTTATCTTTCATTCTCATGAACGCAAGGGAATCCCGAACTAATCTTGTTTACAACGCCTAGAACGGCTCCATCACCTTGCCTTGGTGCTTGGTGGGCTTGAGGAAGGGTCACGTTTGGGCCACGTCTAGGCGTGGTCCAAATGTGACATGCTAGTGAGTTTGCTGAGCTTCCCTTTTCCTTGGATGGGTCAACGTGACTGGTCTGGACCGTGGTGAGCTTGCATGAGGCGTTGTTGAGCCACGTTTGGCCCATGTCTAGGAGTGGTCCAAACGTGGCTAGTGGAGCTTAAAGGGAGCCTGGCCAAGTCTTGGAATGGGTCACGTTTGACTCACGTTTGGAACATGACCCAAACGTGAGCATGCAGACCCAGGGTGTGCTCTCTGTTTCTTTAATTCCAGGCTTCTTCTGTTTCTTGCTTTCTTTTTCCTCTGTTTCTTTCTTTTTTCTTCAATTTTCTGCACGTGATTAACAAATACTCAAACTATCTAATTGATTAAGAAATTGACATTTTATATTGAGTATTATGCTAATTATCCACTAAATTCACCAGAAACTAGTGCCTTAAACTATGAAAGATGTACACGCATCACAACACCAAACTTAAATTTGCTTGTCCTCAAGTAAACCAGAATCATGTATCAATTAAGTTCAAACAAGGAGGAGTGTAACTGATTAAAGACAATGACTTGAATGACTATACTTCTTGCCATTTTCTAACATATTGAGTTGCAACTAAGAAGTTATCCATGTCGGAGCCTCAAGTTCGAATAGTATTATAGAGTTCTTCTTCACTTTCTTTTCTTTTTCTTTTTTTTTTTTGTTATCTCTCTTAAGCACGATCCCTCCTTTGGATGAGATTTTCTTGACTCTTACTGTCTTGTCTCGGGGCATAGCTATTTAGGATAAGCTTTTGATCGACAATTGATAGAGCCGTTCTAGGCGTCACAAACAAATTTAATTCGGAGTTCCCTTTCTTTTGAAAACAAGAAGGAATCATTGTAGGGGAACCCAAATAGGTTATGTATGCGAGCTAAGAACGTTCTTGTCAATAAAGAGTGTCACAAGAGCTTACAACCAGATTTAAAACGAGTATTAAACTCGGGTCGTTCTCCCTAGGGATTGAAATATTGTGGCTCGCGAATGGTTGTGAAAATATCGGGGTTGCAATGGTTGAGTATCGGTAACAAGAACAAAAATAAGAAATAGCAAGAACTGATGATAATA
>JASCZI010241941.1:34907-56002 GCA_036250425.1 Stylosanthes scabra | reverse complement strand
TATATATATATATATATATATATATATATATATATATATATATATATATATATAGTACTGAGATACTAAACATAAGAAAAGATAAGATGCAATTATGTTCGGTCGTTGTTAAAAGATAGCTAGAAACAAAGGACATCAAAAGACACAGTAAAATGTCTATTTTGTCATTTTCCAAATTAAACTACTTAACCGTAGAACCATATATTTTTGTTTATGTTGAGTACAGATATATATAGCAACTTGGTGACTAATCATAGAAAATTATTTAGAACAATTTCCATGTTAAAAGATATTAGCTGAAACACAGTAAAATAATGTCAAATATTTAATTATTAAACTGTTTTACATAAGTTTTTCGCATCTCAATTATTTATTCCCAATAAAAAGATAGATGACTAAATATAAACTTTTTATAAGTATTATTTATTAACTTCTTTTTTAATGTATCTAAATATAAATTAATACTCAAATTCATTGATGAGAAATATAATCCTAAGTCAAGTTGAATTTTTCGTCAATTAGATAATCACATGTAATGTTACTAACATGTATTAAAAATTATTTTGTAACAAGTGTTATTAATTTGTCCTAGTCATTTTAAGTAGCAATTAATACGATAAATCATTATTTAATTGATAAAATATCTTTATATTTATATATATTTGATAATATGACTAATAAAATATTTTAAAACTACGAATATATTGATAAAGTAATCAATATTTTTCTAACCAATAAATCAGTCAATAAAAATTAGAACATTCGTAATCAATGTTTATAGAATGTCCACCATAAAAGTCACCTAAACTTAAAATATCAACAATAAGTGAATTTTGTATTTGTTAAAAATAGAACATTCGAAATCTAAAGAAATAAAACATTCGATTTAAATTATTGATTGACGTTGGCTAAATTTTTATTGGATATTTGGTGGAATAAATATGTGTTTGTGATTTTTTATAATAATTCATTAGAGGAATGGCGGTTGCTGATGCAAGTTCCCCCAACGGCATTCGTCTTGTGTTAGAGGATTACCCTTACGCCATGGACGGACTACTAATCTGGGAAGCCATTAACACATGGGTCCAAGACTACGTTTCTCTCTATTACACCTCAGACGACACAGTCATCGGAGACCTCGAACTCCAACAATGGTGGAAAGAGCTTGTAGAGGTTGGTCATGGCGACAAGAAAGACGAGCCATGGTGGCCAAAGATGCAAACTCTCCAAGACCTCATTCAAACTTGCACCATACTCATATGGACTGCTTCAGCTCTTCACGCATCCGTTAACTTCGGACAATATCCTTACGGCGGTTTCATCCTAAACCGACCAACTCTCAGTCGTAGGTTGATGCCGGAAAAGGGAAGCCCCGAGTACGACGAGGTCGTAACAAACCCGGAAAAGGCTTACCTGAGAACAGTTACACCGAAGTTCCAAACTCTTATAGACCTTTCGGTTATAGAAATTCTGTCGAGGCATGCTTCTGATGAATACTACCTTGGTGAGAGAGATAGTGCTGAGTTTTGGACTTCTGATGTTTATGCTTTGCAAGCATTTAAGAAGTTTGGGAACAAGTTGGCTGAAATTGAAGGGATTCTGATTCAAAGGAACAATGATGAGAGCTTGAGGAACAGAATTGGACCTGTTTCTATGCCTTACACTCTGCTCTATCCTACAAGTGAGGAAGGGTTAACTTTCAGGGGAATCCCTAATAGTATCTCTATCTAGAATTATAAATAAATAACTATGGTTTGATTAGTATGTTAAGTGTTGTTTGATATAAATTGTAATGTGAAAGACTTATAAGGAATTATGTATAATAATTACCGCACCATTACGTTTTTGGAATTATATAGGAATGTTTTAGATTTGCAAAGACAAAAGTAAAACTGTGTCACATCCTCAATGCATGAATAATAATAATAATAATTTTTTAAGTTAATTTGAGTTGGTTAAATAATTTATTCGCTTGTTCACTTAAACAAATGTTTATCATTACTTTTAAACATATAGTAATTTATAGAGTAATTATCCAACTCGTCCATATTATTTTAAATTTGAACGACGTCATTACTAATTATTCCAAAATTTGATTCAATCTTTAACTATTTAAAAAATAAAATAAATATGTCATTAAAATGAATTTATACATCCTAAATTCTAAACTCATAAATAATTTAAGATTTATTGATTTATTAAATTTTTAAATAATTAAAAATCGAATCGGAGGTTTTAAATTATTAGGATGATCTCATTCAAATTAAAAATAATGAGGGAATTTACCACTCTAATTTATATGAAGGCCTATGTGACTTGTCCAAACAATTAACTCCATTATATTTTGAGTATTTGTTGAATATTACTTCACTTTTTTTTTTTTAAAAAAAAGAGAAATTTATTTAATTAATGCATAGCTTCATGATTCTTCTCGATCATGATCATCAGCTATCTTGTCAGAGTTCGGTTCGTTGCAGCCGTCGCCTTAAATTATTATTACTTTTTTTATACACACAGTACAAACAATAAAATGTGCACTGTACTATTTAACTTATGTATGAATATAGTACTGCCTTCCGATGGACCCAAAAAGAAATAAATAATAATAACAATAATATCAGAAAGTATTGGCTATAAAAAAAAAAATCAACAATCAACTAATTTTATATTTTTTAGAAATAAAATATTTAAAATATATAAAATAAAACATATAATTTAAATTATTAATTAAATTTTTATTAATTATCTAACATTATTAATAATTAATAAATGTAGACCTAATGAAAAATTTTTGTCAAAGATTAAATATTTTGTTTACTTAATTATTAGATATTTCAATTCTTAGAAAAGAGTTTTGTTAGATAGAATTTTAATTTTTTTTCTACTATTAGCTTTTTCTATAGAATTTTTAATTTTTTTTCCAACTCTTAGCATTTTCTATTTTCAATAATATATAGGATTTGAATTTTTCTTGCATGGTTATAGATATAACTATTTATATTTCCCTTTCTATAAATTTAAGTTTTTAGAATAAGTAATTTTATGATATGATATTAGTTGTGATCTAAAAATTTAGAATTTCATTGAATCCAAAAGAGAACTTAGTGTTAACTGTGAGAGGGGGTGTGGGACGATGTTAATTCTATAATGTCATAATTATGACATTAAACATTATTATTATAGAAAAAATGTTATAAAAAAACTATAAGAAAATTAACGCTTACTCATTTTTTCTGTGAATAATTCATCTCAAATTAAATGATAGAATAATATTAATCTTGTTTAAATTTTTTAAAATTAAAATAGAATGACTGAAATATTATGAATCAATTTAAAATTTAACTCAAATATTAAAAACTAAAAATAATATTTTATTCCAATATAAAAAAATGAGAAAGTATAAGTAACCAATAATTTTCAAACCAATAAATTAGTTAATAAAAAATAGAACATTTATAACTATTATCTATAAAACGTTCACAATAAAAGTTATAAAACATCCAAAACCTAAAGCAACTATCAAACCAACTTTAGAAACAGAACATCCGAAACCTAGAAACAGAACATCCGAAACTTAAAAAAATAGAACATCTAATTAAATTTATTGGCTAATATTGACTAATTTTTTATTGGTTATCTAGGATTGCTAAAAAAAATTTACATATATTTTCTCTTATCAATCTATGCTTTCTCTTGGAACAAGCAGTTTGATGAGCAATATTAATGAATCCTTTTTTCGCATGTTTGGCTATGGCAATAATAGTATGCGGGTGGCAAATGCGGAGGGGACATTTTGGCACATGGCTCGAATCAGAGGACGACGAATTTATGAGATAATTAATTGAATACGTACAAATACTATAGTACTGGTAACTTTTCAAAGATAATTAAATCTCCACTATTTTATTTTATTTTTTGACATGAATAGTAGTACACTATTGAAAAATAATGATAAAAAAAAAAAAAAGAGCTTAACTAAACTTCTATACTTAACAGAATTCAAAACTTTTGAAATTGGTCCAAACATCAGTTAACTCTAATTACAAACATTTTAAACATAGAAATCAATTTGTAATTTCAGTGAAATCATAATAACTAAATATATAACTTAACCAATAATATAAAAATGACAAGGTTCGTTGGTGTTTCTTCTCCCCCTATGTTCATAAAAAGCATAATCATAAAGAATCTATATATGTAAGTTGTAGCACAACACAAAAACCAAAGCACGCACGATATATATCTCTATGTACTTTGCAATTAATATGCCAACAGAAACCATGGGCTTTAATTTAGCCATGTTATTGGAAAGAATAGGCCGGGCTCCCCTTCTTCCAACTTCCAATTTCCAAGTACTATGCCATAACCAAAAGAAGAAAATAAACAAGACATATTAATTATGTTGTCACACAACAACACATATTCATTTATTGACATAATGTCACTCTACCTTATTACTACAATAATACCAACCATCCACACCATTTTTAATTTCCGTCATTATTTGTGGGATATGAATGAATCTACAGCTTATTCATGAAGAAACATTTTTTTGCAAAGCGAAACCATTATTAACTATTAGAAAATGAATGAAACCATATAGTACTAGCTAGGTTGTTCACACGTAGTTTTCAAACTAAATTAATCAAAATTCTAGTAATAAATAAAATCTAGATATTGATACTAATATAATGATGAGGTAATTTAGTTTAATATTGTTGCTTCTTTCTAACATTATTGTTTGTGAAGGATTTTATTCTCAGAGACTCGGACTTCGTAAGAATACAGGTGATGATTTAGCATACAATGCAGGAGATTATTTTTCGGTTGTCTCATGTTATCAGTGAGAAAGAAAACAGGAGAGAAGCAAGGGAGAAGAGAAGCTCTGGAAGATGGCATAACCCCGGCAATTTTCAAGTATTTGAAAAAAGTGAAAATTCAAGTGCAGTTAACTTTTTATATTTTAAAATTATTAGTTATAGTTAAATATAACTAATTTGAATTCGTCTCAACTCACTAATTTACTTAAGCAACAAGTGTCAGAAGTTTGAATTCTGCTCCGTGTATATATATGTGCATTAATCTATTGGCAGATTTTGGAGCTTAGATTCATGACGGATTAGCTATTAATTTACTTGATCGAGGAATACTGTGAAAAATAAATAAAAAATTTATACTTAAATCATCTAAAAATCTTTACAGACAACTTCATATAAACTTAACTGTATATAAGTATCCATCTTTTAATAATCTCAATATTTCAATATTTATATCCGTTTTGGTACTGGCCAAGTACTTGAAACTTTTTTTTCTTAACTTTTTAAGTGTAATGCAATCTACATTATTTAGTCAAAATGGATAAAAATTAGTTGGTTTGTATTCAACAATTTGTTAACCTGCATCAAAGCATCCCCGTATATAAAGGACGATAGATAGATGCTCATTCACCATTGCAGCCTTGCAAAAAAAACTTCAAAACATATTAATATGTTGTAACTCAAAAAAAAAAAAAAGGAAAACTTCGAAACGTAATAATTATTAATTGGCGATCACATTCAACGTGTGGACCTTGAAGCCTTTGCTGCCGTACTTGTTCGTCGTCACTTGCCACTTTATAAGACAACTATAGTTGAACTAATAATTTATTGATTAAATCAATAATTCACTGATTCAATAACTTAATTCATCGGATGTATTTGATTTTGATCATTATGACGTAAACACACAACAAACTTATATGTGGTAGTTCAGTTCACGTACATATGTATATAATGCATTGACTTTAATTTCCTAAATCAAATTTACTGTGTTTGTAATTTTTGTCCGTGGAATAAAAATAAAAGGTACATTGGCGACTAAAATTAAAGTAACATATATACCCCCACACATGGCTTTCAAAGTGAAAAAACCCTATGAGGCTCACAAGTCACAAAAGAATATAAATATATCTTGTTTACTTTGAAAACGAGATTTATAACATTTGTCGTTTTTGTTTAGATTATTTCTCTTTTGCAAAAGAGATATATGACCAATTTGTCACGTAAGCATATCAAATTATATGTTATAACTTAGTTTGTTAAGAGTTAAATCCAATTTCTTAAGGTTAAATTAAAGGATTTTTTATTTATAAATAAAATAAATAATATATCTATTAATCAATAATTCTAACTGTACACTTATTTTGTCCGACCAAATTTAATTAAATTATTTATTCTATGCAAAATAGAAGATTATTTTGATGTTAAATAAAAGTTCATTTCGATGCTATTTTTATTATTTGACAATGAAATAATATTTTATTTAACATAAAAATAAATAACTTAGTTAGTCAAAATAAATGTACATATAATATTATCATTTATTAATATATAGGCGCGATTACAGAAAATTACCATTTTAAAACATATTATATATCTCAGATTCTACATACCTAAAATATTTACAGCATTTCACATGTGTAGAGTCCGAAATAAAAAAGGAGTAGCCATCATCTATTTTAGGCTTGCATACTCGTGATATGTGTAAAATTATGTACATATGACTCTAGTTCAGCGAGATATATGTAAAGTTGATTTTTGCAGAATTAGAGATGTGTAATAAAATGTATTTATGTATTCTTTTAAAACTGTGCTCATATATGTAAATATTATATTTATTTTATTTATTAATAAAAAATCCGTTAAATTAATTATCATCCTATATCTAAAATATTTTATTATAATCTTTGTATAAATAGCATTATATTAATTAAAAAAATTCAGGAGCCAACAAGTTTAATTTATATTAATTAATATTTTTAGTCAATAATTTAATACAATAGCTTAACATTATATTTTTCAATCAATATTTTTAATAAATATTATTAATTAAGTATCGATTAAAATAATAAATTGTACTGATTCTAATGTTACTGAATAAGATTTAAACACAGTGACATGAGATGGTATATTATTTCATTGTCAATACATCTCTATTTAAAACTTTCACTTTCCTTTCTTTATTTCCTTTTGTTATCAAGAATGTCAACATAACAAACATATACGTTTTGTTTTATTCTACAATAATATAAAAAATCTGAGTACTTTTACACATCTATTCTAACAAAAAATTTCAAAAGAGACCCTGAAACCCTATTATGTCTTCTAATAATAGCCGAATATTCCCCCACTTGCAGAATCTACTAAAAACAACATGCACCTAAAAAAATGGAAAACAAAGACAAACCACATGCCCCCAGAGGTGAGTTTATTGTGACATGAACTTTTAAGGAGAAGAAAAAAAAAAACTTAAAGAATTAAAATTGAATTAATCTTATCCTAAGTTTTTCTTCTCTTCTCCTTTAAAAGTTAAAACATACACTAACTCATCACAAACAAACTCCAAAAATAGATTGAAAAAAAAAAAAGTTTAAAAGTACACATATGCCATTTTTTTTCCTTCAAGAGAGAAACCAAGCAACAACATCATCATCATTATTTTGCTTCTCTATATCCAAGCTCTCTCCCATCTTCATGCATTCACTTTCCCAATCATCATCTTTCCACAGCCACGTCAGCAAATTTTCTTTTTGTTCCAAATAACAACCCTCTGATGACTCACTATTACTATTATTATTATTATTATCATTATTATTATTAGTGACGAACTCCATGGCACTCTCCCAATTCAAATATTCATCTAACCCTAAATTCAACTCTTGATCACTAACAATCTTATTGTTAATTTCAGTCTCCTCACGCACATAGTCACCATTATTGATTTCAATATCTTCATTAATGTTGTGAACCCCACATATTATTTCGTCCAACATGAAATTGCCCATCATGTCATCAAGGCTCAACGCCCCACCGCCATTAATATTAATATTACTAGTAACAGTAATGTCTTCAACTTGTTCATCATATGGCCCAAACAACGTGTCACTGTTTTCTTTCTCATGCGTCGTCGTAGGCCACTGTACTTCCCCTTTTTCTTTTTCTTTTTCCACACCATTGTTATTATTATTGTTGTTGTCATTAGAGTCCAAATCCAAGACCATGAGATCCTCAATTTTGTTGCAAAAACCCTCACTCTCAAGAGAAGGTGTTGGTGGAGTTGGAACAACGTCATCTTTTTCTTTGTGGCTAACTTGAGGAAGGGCAATTTCGTCTTTTTCGTTTTGGTTATTATTATTATTGGATTTGTTAGTGTGAATGTAGGTTTTGTTCTTCTTCATGGCCCAACGGCTTGTTCTACCGGCTTTAGGCTTTGGATAAATGTGATGAACATTATTATTGGGTGTATCGGTGAGGCCTATTTGGGTGGTGTCTAGGTTAGTTGCTCTCCGAAAGCTGTAGATCTTGCGACTCAGGTGAGAGTTCCAATAGTTCTTGATTTCATTGTCTGTTCTTCCTGGCAAATGACTCGCTATCAAAGACCACCTAAAATAATAATCATCCAACTAAATAAATAAATCATCAAATGTTCCATAATTCACATTATTTATTGGTTTTTGTCTCTTATACTTTCATGCCAACTAATATTATTTTTTCATATGTGTAAAATGTTTTACATATAACTGATTAAAATAACTGTCTTGTGTGAAAGTTTTAATTTATATAATTTTTTAATAAATTATATTTATTGTTGATTATATAATATAGTGTAAAATAATTTTATACTGATATTATATTATATTAAAATTAAATGCTTATATTTTATTTTATTAATTTATACTATTTTGTTATGGTTCTAATTAGTTTCTTTATTATGTTAAGGAGAATATTAAAGTGTGCATACTGCTACTAATAATATTTCCACAACCGATTCTATATAGGTATTTAATTTATTTGGAATTGAGTGAAATTAATATTGTATCATGCTATGATATTTAGATGATAAATGAGTTGAATAAATAGATTATAAGGATACACGCGGAATCATTCTCAACCTCAAAAGGAAAACTTTACATCGGATGTATATTATTGTACAAATCACGAATAGAATAGAATGTTTTAAATAACTCAACTTAATCCAAATTTACTTACATTCTTTCATGAGTCACCCGGTTCACAATTAATAATTGGCATTTCAACTTAAACAGGTGAATTATTCTTCCTGCTATAAATGTTGCAACTTATTGTTTTATTTTACTAAAATTAAAACAACATTCATGATGCATGCGTAATGTCAGCTGTGTCGGCGTATAGTTTTGTTCACTCTGAAACATTTTTTTTCTTTATTTATTTTTTTTTTTTAAGTATTATTATTCACTTAGAAACATAGGGGCCATGTATATATTAATGAATATGTCATATGAGACTTGTCAACTTGTGAATTACCTACTTTCTGTGACTTAGATATCATGTTATTAGTCTGAAATGATTTAATTCTTTCATGTATTATTGCCTTACACTTCATAATTATATATATATAATAGTATTAATGACATATTAGTAGTTTATGTAAATTATATGTATTAAGTTAATTATATTAGTGGTATATTTAATTTGTTATTGTTTCATTGCAACACTATCATATAGTTGAGATTTATATTTTACAAATTTGAATAATTAACATTATATAAAAGTTGCTACTAATTAAAAGTCTCTATAGGTGTGGGTGCTATACATACACATTTTTTTTAAAAAAAATAATAAAAAGTTAGACAGTTTTAAAAACTTCTTTCATTAATGTATATGTAGTTGAAGGTTATGAAAATAATTACAGATATTATGGCTGAGCTTGTTTCATCCTCGTATCTTTTATTATTTCCTTGACCCATGCATAGTAATTACTGTTAATAATGCATGAGTCAATGTTTAGTCTTTGTTTTAGCAAACAACTTTTTAGTGATATTAGCTTAAACAATAAGCAAAAAGGTACATACACAATTTTACATTAAAGTACAAAGCAAGCTAAGTACCTGGTACATGTTTATAAATGGAAATTTTATATATATGAATTTAATAAAATTATAAAAAAAGAAAATTAAACAACAATAAATTTTAATTTATTTTATTTTATTCATTTGGAACCCATTCTAATTAAATTCTAAGCTATTGTCATATCTAACTTAACTATCGTTTCCTGCTCTTTCTATTTCTTTCCAACTTAATTATATCAATCATTTTAATAACTTATTTAAGAGTTTTGTTTTGTGTTTCCAAAAAGTTAGGTATCTTTAATATAAAGTCAGAGTTTCTTGATAGAGGTCACGATCTCCTATTATTACGGATAAAGACACCAATAGCTGAGTTTTCTCGATTAAAATATGAAAATAATATGACTTGTGTGCCGTGATTTAGTGATAGTGTGATACTATAATTATTGAAGAATTATTTATTTATTTTGTTTTTATTTTACGATATCTGCTTACTAAGGATTAATCCGTCACAAATCTAATCTCTATATCGCTGGCCACTAGATTCCTGTGTGCATGATGGAATTCGAACTCTTAATATTTAATTAAGCGGATTAATGAAGTAACTACTTTACCAACCTAAATTATATTTTAAATATTAACGGAGAGTTTTTTTTTTTTCAACTAATATTAAGTTGATGTATTTTTAAGATATTTCTTAAAGAACTGTTTTTTCACACTATTAGTACAAATGACTAAAATATATATTCATTAAGAATGGACTATTACATTGATACCTTATTTTATGAACTGAGATTTTTCATGAAAAATAATTAATCTTTTAATCAAAAATAAAATATGTCAATATATTTATTAGTAGAGTTCATAATTTCTTTGTGACCATTTTCTTAAGAAGAAAAATAAAAATAGGGGCATCATTATACACTTTTAGAATTGTGGAAATTGACTACTCAATGTTTTACAATTGCTCAAATAAAATCAATTCTTAAATGACTAATTTAACTTTATTCCCCTCGTCACTTCTCCTTAACTTTCTCGTGAAGTTGAAGTTAACTAGCCATTCAGAACTTGATTTATATTGCTTTATATGGTTAGTTTATGATATAAATTTTGTAGTTGTAATTAAATTGTTCATGCCCTGATGTCTTTTGTTTCTGGTTGAATTGTAGGAGATGTTTTTTACTTATTTTTTCCTTTAAATTTTATAATATGATTTTTAGTTTCTCCAATTCTTAATTAATTAATTTTTATTTGGCAACTTAAAAAATATTTAACTAATTATATTAAAAATTGAAGTTGGCACAAACCTGTTGCCAAAAGATGAATGCAACTTGACAATGAGATCTTCCTCTTCAGCAGAAATGTTCCCTCTCTTAAGGCCATCTTTCAAATAATTTATCCACCTTAGTCTGCAACTCTTTCCACACCTTAATAATCCTTTATAGCCCGCCACAAAAATAAATAAATAAAATAATAAATAAAATGTAATACACTGTACTGAAATAAGCCCATGCTCTAATGTGACAATAGTAAAGAATGCTCATACACTAGTAAAGAAATTCTCTTAAGAAATTCTTAGTTAAACCAAAAAATTATAGTTTACTAACTATAAACAAGATTACAAGAATGTTCATAGAAACAATATATAATTAAAAAAACTAAACCAAAAACATTCAATTATAGTCTCTCATTCTCAAGTAAGTGTCAACTTTTTTTTAAAAAAAAAAAATCACAAATAAGTGTCTATTTAGCAAATCAATGTAGCAATATATTTTCCCCACTCATACTCTTGAAGTAATCAATGAGAAAATAAAAGAAGTAAAATCATTAAAGAGAGTAATTATTGTTTTTAATAAGGGTAATTTTATGTAACTTACTTTGTAATTAATCTTGATGACTCTTTACATTTATTTGAAATATGGGAGTAGTATATATATATATATATAACACCCCCTCCCTACCAACTCATCAAAATATGTCTCTTCTCATTTAATTATTTTTCTTCCAAAAGTGTCATTTTTAATTCCAAAATGTTATTAATTAATTTTAACTTATAATACCTTGTATTATTTAAAAAAACTTAGAAGAATAGAGAATTAATATTTAATAGAGGGAGGAGATAATATTAGAGACACTTTTGTCTTTTTCACTGTTTATATTTTTAACAAAATTTAATAATAATATATCTGAATAACTGTATAATAAAAAAATAATTAATTTAAAAAAGGGAGAGTACATACATATATAATTAAGGCCATCAAACTCAAAAAAATAAAAAAAATTAAAAAGGTCCCCCACAAAATAAAGCAACTCAACTGAAATAGTAATAATTAACAAAATAATAATATACGTAGTACACGGAAGGGAAAAAAAAGATTAAGATTAAAATAAATTGATGATGATACCTACTCTACATGTATATACATACCTGCATTTTTGGGCAATGACCTCCATGAACCTTCACCATTGGCTTGAATATACTTTGTTAATAATTCATCTTCCTCTTCTGTCCACCTTCCCTTCTTCAACCCCACTTTCTCACAGCAAGGTGCCCTTCCCATATTTTTATATGATTAATTTGATTTTTTTACATATACTCATAAAAATCAAATTAATCAATCAAAATGGGGGCACCAAGAATAAAAAAGAAAAAATTAATTAACTAATAATATGGTTGAGACAACAATGGCTATATATGTATATCTATAGCATTACTACTTCTTTTTCTCTAGAGATTTAGAGTAGTGTGGAGAAGTAGCTACAAAGAGTGTATATATATGGAAGGGTATCTAAGTGATTTGATTGTTTGTTTGTGTGTTTTGGTTTTGTTTTTGGTTTTGGTATTTGAAGGTAGCAAAGCAAAGCGAGGCACTCGTGCTAGTTGCTTTATGGTGTTGGAAGTGTAATAAAAAGGCACAAAGGAGTGTAACTGATTTATAGGAGAGGGAAATGAGGGTCCACTACTACCTATGATGCCATGGGCAAGAAATTTTTTTTTTTTTTTATTAATGTAAATATTTAATGTAGTTCCAAAAGTAACTATAATTATAAAAGTTACGTAAAACATTTAAGAATAAACGGTTATGTTGTATGGTTATTTTTAGAACATGCATTATTATTAAATAATAATATATAAATTTATTTTAAAAATTAAAATAATAAGTTGCTTTTTTTTGTCTTTTCCTTTTTGTTAGATCTTCTCGTTCTTGTTCTGTATTTTATAAAAATAAATGATATTTATACTATTTTTTATACACTTCTCTTGTACATTTTTTTGTTATAAAATATATTTTTTAGTTTTTCTCATTTTTTATTAATCACTTTTAGTATAAAAGTGAAAGATATACAAAAAGTTTTAAAAAATAATAATGCATATAATATTACTCTTTTATATATATAAAATGAGTCTAAGTTATTTTGATGGGTTCAGTTATATATACTTATACTATATTATATTATATATGAATATGAAAAAAAAGTGATAGTTAAAACGAAAATTTTGGTGTTAAATACAAACAAGTGAACCACGTTAACTTAACCATTAATTATTTTGTACTATAGACTTAAAAATCTCAATTTCATAGAAAATAAGTCTAAACAATTATAGATAATGAATAATTTTTTAGCCAATATATAAGTATAACTACTAATATTTTTAGTCAATACCGTATTTTTAGCCAACCGTTTACTTAAACTATAATTAAAAGTTATATTATTTAACTTAATATTAATAATTTTATGTAAATAATATTCATAATTATATATTTATAATATTTAATATTATATATTTAACATTAATAATTTAATAGCAATTAATAAATATAACTAAAAACTAAAATAGGAAAATATTAATTACTAATTATTAGTCAAAGTAATAAATTTTGGTTACGTGAAATTACTAGTTAGTTTGTTTTTTTCTAAATGCTAGTTATTTTTTTGTGAGATTTTTTAATGGTAGTTAGAAAACTGTGGTATATGTAGTATAATTAAAAAATAATAAAAAATAAAATATTTTTATTTAGAATAAATAAATAAATAAGAGAGAAAGAGAATATGAATATTGAATGGGGAGGGTGGGGGGCCGGGGCGAGGGGTGGTGGGGTGTGGGGGGACCTAGATGTGGGGTTAAGTGATAGCGACAAATATGTGGTAGGAGATTGTGCCACGTAGACCCTCTATGAATGCTACCGTCGTGGCTCACCCACCGTCGAAAACCTCGTGACGGGGCTTCCATCTTCCCACGTTGATGCCTTTCTTATTTATTGATTGTACGTACTTCCATCTCCTCAATTTTTTTTTTTTATAAAGGGTAATAATACATATATATATTTGTATACATCACTTTTAAAAAAAAAAAAATATAAATATCAACATAAAATTTTAGTTTTTTATTCTGATATTTTTTGTGTTGTAAATAATGTATATAGAGATGAGATATACAGTAATATACGTAAATTAATTCTTTTATAAAATCTATTTATTATCTCATTTTGTAGTTAGTTTATTCATCTTAAAAATTCAAATTTCATACGTGGATGAATTATTAATTTTTAATCTTTTAAGTTGTGTGGATTAATGTTGAAATGAAAAAAAATTGGATATAAACAATTTTATGAAGAGATTTTTGGTGAATAAAATAAAAATGTGTATAAATTTATTTTAAAAATTGATAAAAATAAAATAGCATATCTTTTTAGATAAATATTTACCTATTTTGTAAGAATAAATTTTCATGTCTTCGTTATTTTAACTCTTCATCTATATCTTTGGATAATATTACCTATAGATAATATTTTATCACCTATATAGATTATCCTTATACTTTATTATTATATGGGATAATGCTAGGTGTATATTTAATTTATATAATTAATTTTAATTAATTTATTTATTTTTATATTAAATAAAAAATATTTTAATATTAAATAGTATAAAAATAAATAAAAATAAATTTTTATTATTTGATATAAAAATTATTTATTTTTAGCATAGAATCAATAACTTAATTATATTTAATTAGATAAAATAAATGTATATTTAAAATTATTCCACCGTAAATTTTAAAAGTCTCTACTTAGCTAATAACTTATTGTCATAATATATAGTTAGATTACATGTCATAGTCTGATTATGTGCTTAGGTACATTAAACTACAGTTGTGAGTTCTCACTTGGAGTTTACTTACCAAGATAGTCGAGTTTGAATTTATTGTACCGGATCTGTTTTTAGATTCTACTATATAGATACAAATTTTCTTAAAGTCTTTCAAGAAAAATGTGTAAGTCAAGGGGGGAGATGTGTGTATATTTAATCCTTTTACTTTAATGTACTCGTTAGTTCAGTAGCTTACTCATTTTCTTCATTCAAAGTCTCAAGTCTTAACTCAACTATGTGCTATTAATGTGTTACTTATTGTGCCAAATCAACATATCAACTAACCATGTCATCATGTGTAATTTCGTCAGAGTGATGATTAATTTGAGTTAATAAAATCTACACAAATTCAAAAGCCTAATTACATTTATATCTCCTCAAGTTTATTCATCACACTACTACTCTCCTATTTAATCATATATATACACTCGTGCACGTCTAAACAATATACTTTGTTCATGTTTAACTAAAGTTGAATTACAGACAAACAAATTTATTTGATCACTTTTAAAAATATAAAAAAAAATTATTTTCATCATCGGGGTAGAAATTATTTTAAGGACAGATTGGAAATTACGTCCGTACTAAGATGATGTCTAAAAGAAAAGGGACAATACAGTGTTCTATTCCACCGGATGTCTCTCATTCTAGAATCTAGATACAGCCACTCATAATGACGAGGGAGCTTATCCGGTAAAGGGTAAATGTATGAGTTTTATTAGAAGTATAGATGTGTGAGTTCATTTTTATATTATTTTACTTTAATTTTTAATTTTTATGAGTTGTAAATAGTAAAATTTATATTGTGAGTAATGTTACAAGAATTGGACAGGATCGACTGGTTAAAATGGAAAATTGGAAATCGATTTTCTGTTTGGCTCGGTTTAAGCCTAAAATAATTGGCAGAAAATCTATCATAGAATCGGTCAAATAGGTGATCAATCAATGAATAAAAAAATCGTATCGGTTTTATGAAAGAACCAATTTTTAAAATTATTTTATTATATATTTAGGTAAATCGATTCGAGTATGGTTCAACTCCGATAAGATCTTATTGAATTAACCACTTTATCGGTTTAATAATCGATTCGATTTTCGCAACCTTAATGATATGAGAATCTTTCCATGTATGTATCAACTTATATTTGTATTGAATAACTTTCCTAATAATAAACAGTAACCCGTTAAAATATGGTATATTATTTAAAAGTTGTTTTTAGTTTATAATTTTGAGAATTATTTATCATTTATGTTGGGACATTATTAATTTTAAAACCAAATTTATTCATTAACAATTATAGAATAATTCTTATATTTATTCATTAACAATTATAAAATTCTTGAACATACAAGAGGAGCTTTATTAGTTTCCATTTTATTAATTAAGTTAGCCTAATCAATTATTTAAGGGGCCACTATATATTAGTAGTACTATGGAGAAAAAAAAAAAGAAGCACGAAGAAGCGGCCAGAAAATTAAAGAACTAGTTAATTACAATCAAAAGCAAAATAAATAAATAAAGATAATTCACTAATAATATGTATTCAGAAAGGTTGATGCATGCCTTATGTATTTACTTAAAATTAAGGAAAAAGTAAATAATAATAATAATAAGAATAATATGAAAAATAAAATGTAGTTTCGTATTTATTAATTAGAGGGTAATTAGATTTAAGTGATTAAGCTTATTTTTATTATAAAAAGAAATTAAAATAAAGTTCACTTCTTTATATTTTTATATGAGTTTGAGGATATTTAAAAATATATATTTAAAATATCATCTATGTGGAGTGTGTCGATAATATATATACTTAATAGAGTTTGAGGGGAATACCGGCTAATTTATCTAATTACCACGGTTTAAAAAAAATATATTTTAAAATATTATTTTTTTCAAATTATTTACCAAAAATGTTTTGTTATCATTAAATCAAGCTAACTTTTTTTAGACGAAAAACAAAAAAAAAAAAACCAACTTTTGTTACATGTTATGTTTATATATATATAAAACATTATGTATTATGTTTTCTAAGTAATATATATCATCTAAAATATTTTATTAAATATTATCTTTTATGTTTATTAATATTTTATATTCACTCTTTCTAAAATTAAAATGGTTTAATTGTATAAGAATATTAAAATAAATATTAGATTAAATTGTTTAATAGAGATTTTGAATAAATTAAAAATATTTGTTAACAAAATTATTTTCTTATAAAAACATAATATATAATAGAATTGGTAATAACATATAACCGGTAATTACCAATGCAACTTAGGCTCTAATTAGTTAGAAATACAATCATTGCTGTGCTTACTAGCTAGCGTATTACCCCTATTAGCCCCCTCATATTCAATATAACTAGGGGTGACTTTAAGTTTGAATCATCTAAACTTTTGAAATGAATTTAATGACAAATAAAAAGTTTGGTAAATATATATCTGCAACTGCAACCCTTGTCAATTGAACTAATGTGCACCACATGCAATTTGCTTTGATTCGCATACATACAGGTCTTAGTCCTATTGTGAAGAATCAGACTAATTAGCAGATATAGCAATAGTAGTGCACTAATGATGTCAAATAAAGTACAAATTAAAGTAGGTATTGAAGGAGATGTAATATATATAGAGTTTTCTAAACAAATTTTGAATTCACACAATTTCTGAGTCAGTTGCAGTATATTGGTGAAATTAAAGCTTAATAAACCCCAGATTAGTATATCATCATCAACACAAACAAGTAAGTATGTATAAATTCAAATTTCCTGTGTTTTTTTTTTTTTTTTTTGTACAATCCAAATAAAGGTATGTAGCAAGAAGACTTATGATATACACAAACCATATGCTTCGGGTTTTAATTTGAAGATAGGATTTGGTGATAGATAGATAGATAGGGGAAATGATCTTGAAGAGATTCAAAAGTTACAAGTTTAAAATAAAATACAAAAGATTAATTAATTGGTTTATCAAATAATCAATCACTAACCTGGCCTGTGTGGCATTCTATTCCCTTCATCATCACCATTATGGTACACTGCAATCGTTCGGTTGGGTACATACTGCTTCTTTAATTATGGGGAAATCATTGGTGACTTGGAATGAAGATAGAGCAAGAAGCAATTAACACGCATACATAGAGTAGAAACTATGCTTAGGGTTAGTGGTTCGTTATTATTATTAGCTATAGAAGTTAGTTCAAATATTTTAAAAGCCAACCAAGTTAGTTATTAGTTTGAGTTAATTAAGTTAACTAGAGATTGGTTAACTATATATATAGTTATTAGTACTGATTGTAGATGCACTGCAACAATCCCGGCGATCGTTTCGCAGCGGTTTTGCAAAATCGTCAATGATTAGCGGCGGTTCGTGCTGCGGTTGAGGCAATGGGCAGCTAATAATCGCTGCATTCTTTGTTAAGGGTAACAATGGACCTTAGCAATGAGTTGGGTTGGGTTTTGACATGGATGGAAGAGGAGGACGGCAGGAAGAATATGAGGACTCTTGGATTAAACAAATAATGCTAATGGAACAAACAGCATACCAAATATTAAGGCACATTTAAGAAAAACAAGTAAAATACACTTAAATATGTATGCTATGTGCAATGGTAATATGTATCAGTTTAAACCATTCTTTTTGGTTGTCCAATATTAAGGCACATATAATAATGCATATCATCCAACACTATGGATTAATTAAATATTTAATTATTTGTTAATCACTATAATTTTAGCAAATTTTTAATTAGATCCGTATACTTTTTTTCTTTTGATTGAGTTTTTATACTATTTTTAAATTTGTAATTAGATCTCTATTAATAATAAATGTTAAAGAAAAATATTTATAAAATATGAATTTTCCATTATTCTCATAATTTGCACTATATATAGGAATGTTTTAAAATTATAGGAACCACAGAATTTAAAACAATATAAAAACTTAATTGAAAGAAAAAAATATAGAGATTTAATTGAAAATTTCATAAAACTATAGAAATCTATGGGTTAATTTAACCTTAATTAAATTGATGAAACCAACAAAGAATTCCAGGGATAAGGAGCAATTTGATTTATATTATTCTTTTGAAATATATTACACAGCTATTTATTATTTATTTTATATTCATCGATCTTAAATTAACAAATTTTTTAATTTATAAAATTATTAAAATAAAAATTAAATTTATAAATAATTTTGTACAATAAAAATAATTAATTTAAAAAAGAGTGAATTTTTAAAATAAAAATAATAATTAAAAATAACTATGAAAATAATATTTAAATAGAATGTTTTAAACTATATATATTAATTAGAAAATATAATATATGGTTATGAATATATTATTTAAAAAAAGCATAATGTTTTACAATAATTAGCTTCATTACTATATTTAAAAAAAAAAAAAAAAAGCTTCATTACTAGGTAGTCAAATTACTCCTTATTCCTCGAGTCATTTGTTTGAATCTCATATAATGCAGAATTTTAAAATAATAATTTTTTAATCCGATATTACTATTTTTTAAATATATTACGTAACTATATATTATATGTTCTGATTAATATATATCCAATCTAAATCATTCCATTAATTATTATTTTTATATTTATTTATAGATCTACAAGGAATAACAGGAAACCCAAAAAAAAAAAAAAAAATGGTTGACCAACCATTCAATTTCAACACAAACATTTGAGGCCGGGAAGTGAAGTCTACTTTTGGTTTTGTATTACAGCTATTTGGGATCATGAAGCATGTTTGATGAAAATCGATTTGAGAAATAATGAATGGCTCCTAACTCATTCTTAAATTATTCTTTTAATCTTCAAATATATATTTTTAAAAATTTTTATCCGATCCTTTTATATTTTCAAAAATAACATATATATTTCAATTTATCATCATTTAAGTACTTAAAAAAATAATTAAGAGGATGACTTAAGAATTATAATCATTACTTAATATACTTTGTTAAACTTGATGATTTTTGGCTCCGAAAGTAAAATTTTTAAAAAAGAAAATTCCTAATAAGATATTATTGTTGATCAATAAAATAATACTACTATTAGATGTTGTATACTAAAAATTAATTATCAAATAATTATTATAAAACATATATGTTTAAATATAAAATATACAATTAAATAATTTAAACAATACGTATAACTATACATAAATATATAATATCTTAATTTTGTATGTACACGTAACCTTGTAACTAGTCGTATTTGATGCAACGTAGACAAGTCAAAACGTTATATTTTTTTTTTTTTTTTTTTTGTGTCTAACAATACAAATAACAAAGCCTAAGGAGGGACAGAATAGTCCATCCTAATTAGGGAGACCAGAGATGGATGAGGAATAATCCACTCTACATAATCATGTTGCAACATCGCAGTTTTTTCGCCATGCTGTCAGCCATCGAATTTGCTTCCCTTTGAATGAGTTGGATTTTAGCAGTCCAATCCCAATGCAAAATGTCGATAACCTTGGATTGAAGATCTCTTGTATCTTGGTTCATGACCATGTTACTGCTCTGGGTGATCAAGTATGCCTCCAAGCTATCTGTTTCACAAATAACCTGCCTATAACCATTTTCCCAAGCTAGCACCAGACCTCTCCATATCGCAAATAACTCACATCTAAGTATAGACTCTTCTATAAGAGAAGCAGAGCAACCTTTTAGCCATTCTTCATTGCTATCCCTGATAACACACCCGAAACCTGCCTTGCAATCATGCACATAAAGGCTACCATCACAGTTAACCTTAACAGTATGCAAAGGCGGGGGATACCAAGAATTCAAATTATGTTGCTGATTTAAACCCATAAGACCCGAGCGAAAGCGCATGAAGTCAGCAGAAAAATGCTTAATAAGGTAGAGAATCTTCGCATTGGACCATGGATTACTGCTATCAAACAGATCATTATTACGGTCCCTCCAAATCCACCAAAGAGCGGTAGAAAAGGGGATGGCATGTTTGGAAATATTTACCCGAATCCAGCTTGGAAGAGTAAGATGAGAATCAGCATTAGATAATCCAAAGCCAAGAGAACACCAAATGATCTTTACCG
>JASCZI010241941.1:9032-24666 GCA_036250425.1 Stylosanthes scabra | reverse complement strand
TGATTATTTTTTAATTTTTGTTATAAATAAAATTTCTAATTAATTATATTTTTATTTATATTTTTAATAGAATAATTAATATACTAATTCTTATTGTTGATTTTTTAAAATAAATTCATTGGTTCAAATATTTTGTGGTTGATTCTAGTTATACTTTTTTCATCATTGCTAATTAATGAAAAAGTAAATTGAATATTTTAAAATTATTATATAGAAATTCATAAATATTGAAAAAGTAATAATAATAATAATAATAATAATAATAATAATAATAATAAAGAAAATTATATTCAGTGATATAAAAAATAAAAAATGCCCTGCCATAGCGACTGACCACTGTCATTTAGTGGTTTACAACAATATGCAAATATTCAACCATTAAAAGATTTTTTTTTGTTGTTGTTGACACAACCATTCGAAGATTTACTCAATAACGATGTTTCACATCCACTTTTCACTCTGTGCTTCCTCCGATCACTGACTCACGATTTCGCAGCTCCTCGGTTCAGATCAGGAAACGGAGTCCCCTCCGAGTTAATCCTCAATGTCTTTTAATTACTCTTACACTATGCATATGTTTGGCTTGTTGAGTTATTAATTATATCAAATTCTCATTAACAAGTGAAACCCATAAACTGCAAACTGAGACCTTTATTTCAAAAAATTCTCTTCATCGCATAATAAGAATATTTGTGAACCAGCCTATGATATTTCATTAATCAATTTTGCTACTCGGACCTTTATGCTCCATTTGATACTTTCCCAACAAAGAAAGAGCCATATAAACATTAGCTACTCTATGTTTGCGTATAAATTACATATATGTATTGCTTAATTTATTTTTATTACGTATGTTATAATACTAGTGATTAATTCTAATTCTAGGATTGATAATATAATATTTGTGAAAAATATAAGACCCAACAATATTATAAAGCTCTTTAGGCCCAACAAGTTCCTTTTTCTTGTCTCTCACGTAATTATCATTATGCAAATCTCCATGTCTGTTATCATTTAAATTTATATTCAAACTGTAAATTATTTTGTTAGCTTTAAGATTTATTTTATATTTATTATTTTATTATCCGATTAATTACCATTGTAACTATTTTTAATTAAAATTAAAATTTTGATTTATCTATATAATAAAGTCTGATATAATATATAATCCTTAAGATTTATGAGTTTTTTCACTAAAAGCTTGTTTATGTATTATTCTCAGTTCAAAATCATTTGTCAAAGAAAAAAGAATAACATAAGAATTCAAGTAGCAGATATGATCCAAGATGATTTAGGATCTAAGGTTATCCATTTATCATGATAATGTTGGAAACAAATATATATACATTATGGGACATCGCCTTCTGAATTTCTAAGCCAGCAAATTAAAGATCTCTTCCTTTTTCTTAGTGTAATAAATGTTAGGAGATAGGAGAACAGGAGAAAAAGCTCCTTTAACTTTTTTAAGTTGGCAAACACAAAAAATAACTCCTATTATATTGGGGAGATAGAATGAAACTTGATTAAAAACCTTTTTCAAATATCAACGGATAATGCTATTTCAACATATGATTTTGGCCAATTAAATTTAATCAAGCCATTTATTTTTATGTTAAATAAAATATTATTTTGGTATCAAATAATATAAAAAATAGTACCTAAATATAATTTATTTGACATCGAAATAGTCTTTCATTTAACATAAAATAAACAATTTGGTTGAATTTGATTGGTTAAATCACTTGTTCGCGTAAAATTATTGAATAAGAAATCCACCTTAGTGTAACAATTTATTTCTTAAGTTTTATTTTCATTTATTTCTTGTTTGCATTCGCAACTCATATAGATTAGAAAGAAAGTCTTGGGAAATTAGGGAGTTATTAGGAAATCAATAATCAAAATAATTTTTTTAATTTTGAATGATAACTTGATTATTAGCTCCCTAATATTTTTCTAATGTTAGTTCCATAGCACTATTGTATAAATTAACCATGCATTTTCGGCTTAAAGTAAATAAAGATTTAGTGCGATTATTTATTTATAGTTGATAGAAATTTTCACAAGAGTAACCAAGAAACAATATCATCGATTTGTTTATGGGGACCCATGGTCTCTTCCAATTTGATGCAATCGCTTTCCCAATCATCTTCCCACAGCCATGTCAGCAAGTTCTCCTTCTTATTCTCAGATCCATTATTATTATTATTAAACTCCTTCTCCCACTCCCACTCCCACTCATGATTATTACTACCCTCTGTAACTTGGTCCACACCCAATTTATTATTACTATAATTAGTAACGATATTAGCCATGCTTTCTTCATTTAATTTTTCAACCTCATCACATAGATCCATCACCATGAAATTACTCTCTTTCATGTCCTCAAAATTCAATGCCCAATCACCACCAACTTCTTCATCTAGTGCTCTCAACATCGTGGTTGTGTTAAGCTCCATGAAATCCTCTATGGGGTTGAACAAAGCTTCCATATCTATAGAAGGAGTTGAAGGTACATGAACAAGAGAATCATCATCTCTGTTCTTTTGAGGTGCTGTTTGTTTAGGGATTTTGTCAACCTTATTTTGTGGGTAGAATTTGTTATTGTTGATGATGGACCAACGACGTCGTTTTGGGTTTGGAGGAGGAATATGGGTGAACCCTGGGAGGGTGGTGTGTATGGTAGTAGTAGTTACTGTGGAGAAGCAATAGAGTTTTCTGCTGAGGTTAGAGTTCCAATAGTTTTTAATTTCGTTATCTGTTCTTCCTGGCAAATGACTCGCTATTGTAGCCCACCTAAATCCGAACAAACACACATTTACAATACGGAAAAGTACTAACTAACAAATTAATTAACGACAAATAGAACATCTATAACTATTGTTTATAAAACATTTATAAAACATCACAATGAAAGATATAAAACATTTAAAATCTAAATCAACTAACAATCAGTCAATTTTGTATTTTAGAAACATAACATTTAAAACCTAAAAAAATAAAAAATCTAATTTAAGTTGTTGACTGATATTTATTGAATTTTTATTAATTATTTATATAAAGATATTTTAAAAAAAGTAATACTATGTGATTGGAATATTTTATAAATTTCAGCCAATAAAATATTTTTTAATTGATTGAAATAAAAATGTTCAAATACAAATAAAAAGTTAATCTTATAAAAGGTAAAAAATGATTAAGTATGCTGACTATGCTTAAATAAAATTTGCTAGTCACCTAATTTTTTTCATTTTAAAGTATATAATATGAGTTTATCGGAGAAATAAATCATTTTTCATTTACTTTTAGAGCATCTAATTAACAACAATTTCATATTTAATGTAAGGATAATATTAATATACTAATGTACATGCATTTATATATTTATTTCAACAAAAATAATTATTATTTTTATTATGATTCAAATTTTTAATGCTAAATTTTATTATTTTTATGCTAAATTTTATTATTTTTATATTTGACGTATAAATTTATTAAACGTAAAAATACGTGAAAATACGTAAATGAATACATATATATGTAAACCAAAATGTATTCATAATAATGTTATTACTTGCGGCACCTCAAGGATTATATTAATCATTTTGTGATTGGTATTTGGAATAAACCTGTTGCCAAAAGATGCATGCAAGTTGACGATGGTATCTTCCTCTTCAGTTGAAAAGTTCCCTCTTTTTATGCCACCTTTCAAATAGTTGACCCATCTCAGCCTACAACTCTTCCCACATCTTAATAATCCTTTACAACTCGAAAAAAAAAAGAAAAAGAAAAACTCATTATTAGCAACACAATTTTCTGCTTCATCAATTAGGAACAACGTAGCTCGTAGCATATTTTTTAATATAAGTGCATTTTTATTTTTAACCTCTGCCATATATAATTGAAATATAATAATTTTAGGTGTATATTTTTTTTGTTTAATCAAATTATTTATTTTATAGAAAATAAAAGATTATTTTGATGTGAAATAGAAATTTATTTTGATATTATTTGACGTCAAAATGATATTCTATTTGTTATAAAAATAATGACTTGATTGAATTTTGTTAGCCAAAATAAATGTACAAATAATATTACCATTTTTAAAATAACAGTGCTACGAAATCAACATTAGAGAGTCCTTAAGGGAGCTAATAATTAAATTATCATCTAAAATTTAAAAAATTTATCATCCGAAATTGAAAAGCATTATTATCCAAATAGAATAAAAGTGATTATCCACCGAATATATGAATTATCATTCGTAACTCATCTACTAATAATAGATGATTTAGTGATTAATTTTTAACGTACATCTAACTGTATTTTATCTAACTTGTCTTTTTTGTTTTTTTATTATATATGTTAATTATTATTGAAATAAGTGTATAATATTATTATGAGTTTAATTTTGATACACTGATTTTGTAAAGCGTTTTACACGATCATTCAATTAGATTAATGCATTTATATAATTTTAAAAATAGTGAGTTTAAAATTAATTATTTTTATGATACGATAACACCTGATTGGATATATGTGTAAAACTCTTTTACATTAAGGGTGTATGAAAATTAAATTCTATTATTATAATAAATTTGTGAATTATAAATATTAAATTAAATAAGATAATTTCATATTATTTTATACGTTTTTGATAGTATGTAAACAATCATATAATAATTACATTCATTCTTTTAGATGCTAATTATAGGATTCATAAAAAAAAAATTTATAAAACAGTGCTATGAAATTAATATTAGGGAATTATTAGGGAGCCATTAACTAAGTTATCATTCAAAATTTATATAAGTTATCATCCGTAACTCATATATCCAAGATTAAGTTATCATCTAAAATTTATATGAATTATCATCATAACTATATATTAATTTCTTATTGGTCATAATATGTTGACTCCATAGTTTTTTTTTTTTTTTTAATAATATGCTGAAACGTGACTTCTATGTTGCATCTTTAGATGCATGCATTTGTATGTTGACATATACGATGAACCCAAGAGATGTATTCGATATCCTTCCAAAAAAATTGAGACAACATAGAAATTGAACTTAAGACTGTACTCTTACCATCACCAACATTTGTTGCCTCTATCTTCCATCTCTATTCTCATTCCTCCTTACCTGGCTACCATAGTTGCTGCAGGCCTACCACCTTAATTAAAATATTTTATAAGAGTGCGTGTACACTGTACAGCTGTGTTAGTTAGTTAGAAACGGTTTAAGTCTGTTGGTTGTGATTGACACGTAGGATAATTCGGTCGAGAAGTTAGTTTAACATGTTCTGCTTCTAGCTATTATAATCAGGTGCATGCTACGATAAAGAGAGTAAATAATAAAGAGATAAAGATTTTGTTTGGTGAGTGGTTGAAATCTATATATAAAATATATTTTTTTTATTAAATTTAAAAAAAAAAAAACTACACGCTATCTTCATTCTATATATACAATAGCTATTCATAGTAAAATTGTCCTTGTAATTCCCTCCTCTTCTTCTGTTTTCATCTCAGTTATGCCTTGCTCTCTTTCTCTGATTGGTTATTCTCTCCTTCCTCGCCTATACTTTCTTCTCTTTTCTTCAACTAAAATATTAATCTAATACTTCTTAGAATTAAAATAAGTCGACTTAACTCAATCACAAAAGCTAATTCAGAAGGTAAAAAATGTTTCATACTTATAAAGTATTATTAAGAGTCCATATCCTTGATTAACGTGAGACTTGTAATAATATTTTTAACTAACTTTTAAATAATATTATTGATTAACTAGTGGTTGAAAACAATAATTACACTTACTCCTGTATCAATATTAGTTAGTTAATAAACTGGCAATACCAACCTGCATTTTTGGGCAATGACTTCCATGAACCTTCACCATTGGCTTGAATATACTTTGTTAATAGTTCATCCTCCTCTTCTGTCCACTTTCCCTTCTTCAACCCCACCTTCTCACAACAAGGAGTCCTTCCCATATTGAATTGAATTATATATATAGAAGAATGATGAAGAAGAAATAATCTATTATCTACTATATCCACTAAATTATTAATTTCTACTTATTCATTCATAAAATAATAAAAATGGAGCCAGCACCAAGGAATATTATTATTAAGTTGAACAAATACCAATGCAATGGCTATGGGGTGCATGCAAGAAATTTTTGTGTGTATGTGAATTGAATTGTAGAAAGGCAAAGAAGAATGTCAGTGATTTATAAGGGTGTGTGTTTATCAGCGATTGTGACATATGAACAGTGAAAGATTGTGCCTAGTAGAGCGTCTATGAATGAATATAGTGGTAGCTCAACCACGGTCGGCAGAAATTATGTATGGAATTTAAATTTAATGCATTAATAGTATAAAAATTTTATTTACTTAAATTTTTTTATGTCTTGTTAGAGGTTTTTTTTTTTTTTTTTTTATTATTGTGATATGGATTTTTCAATGATCTAATAGTTTCTTCTAATGCTTTATTAGAGTTTTTAATACTCGCTTGAAGTACACAGCAGGGCAATAATTCTATTTCTCTTTAATTGAATTTTTTGGTAGAGTCAAGACTTATTCGAATAGTCTTATTAGAATATTTTTTGCTGACAAATTTATTTCATCTGAAAAATGAAGACTGAATTTAAGATGAAATACCTAATGATTTTTGTGTCGCATCATTTAAAAGAATTCTTCATTGATGATGATTCTCTTCTTCAATTTATTGAGGTGGAGGATGCTAGCCGTCAATTGGCACCAAGAAGACATGAAAATATTTTGTTGAAAATGTGAGAGTCTAGATGACTCATGACATTCCAAAAACTGAATGCGTATATTCTACTCACCCAGAGTGATTTTATCTATGAAATCAAAAGTCAATTTTGAATGGTGTTGAAGTGGAAGTTATGTACTCAAATGATTATTTTGTGACTGTGAGGATTAAACACGTAGCTGTTAATGAATTATGGGGTCTTGTTGGAATTTATTTCAAATGTTATAATCAAATTCAAGCTGCATAATTTGAGGAGCTAATTCCGATTATGTAACACCTTCATGACAAAGTCCGTTCCTTAACGATGTTAATACATTCACTTATCAACAGAAGACAATAAAGAAACCCTAAATCAGGGATTCCTCTTTTGAACAACTCTGAAAAGCTATCCACCACGGTTGCGACAATCTCCTCAATTGTGAATATTTGTCGAAAAATTCAAGAATCAAATTGTTCTTGTCTCCTCCATCGAGATCAACCTTAAGTTTCAAAATGTACTGCTCTCTCTAATTTTTTTTAGATTTATTTAATATTTACATCTTTAACTCTTAGAACAATCTCACTTTCTCTTGCTTTAATTGTCTAAGTTACATTGGATCCAAATTATATATATTTATTTTTTCTATTAAGTGAAATGTAATACACGTATCTTTGATTAAAAAAACCTATTTACATAATTAATATTAAAAGAAATTATTTTTATCAATATTATATTAAAAGAATAACGATAAAAAGACAATAATTAAAATTATTTATTGATTTTCGTAATAATGAATAAATATCAAATAAGGAAAAAAATAGGCTGCTTTAAAGTTTAAACTAGTCTCCTGAATATTATTTATTGAAATTAAATTGCCAGTAAATACGTGGGTCAATGGTCAATGATGCATCTCCCATGTTACGTTACCTATGCATGGTCCTGTTTATTATTACCACGCAAGAGTTCCCATGTTACGTTCATGGTCCTGTTTATCGTTACTACCTTCATGGTGCTATTTAATATTCATAAAGTACTTTATCTCCTTTTCTACTAATAGTAAATGAGAAAGTTTATTGAGATAATAATGTTAATAGTCTACAATAGTTAATATTTTTTTTTAGTCTTTTTCTTTTTTTTTTCAAACCTCATCATTTCTCTAATTATGTTTATTAACTTTCTAATGACTTTTTAATGTTAATTTTCTAGCGTTATTATAATAAAATAATATATGAAAATACAATATATATACTTTTATGCATATTGTGGAAGAATGCATATCTTTAACAGATGAGTTTTGCTATTTACATATATTAAAATTAGTCATTAAAATCAACTATTAATATATAATATATATTATAATACAAAATATATATTAAAAATAATAAAATTACACATATATTTATATATATTTATATATAAATATATAATGATTAATTTTAGTAGTGAATTTTGATGTGCAAATAAAATTGTTATTAACCAGTCATTTGACATGAGATCTTCTTTGTTTTAAATCTGGATGAATTTTGGGCATATGTCTTCTTTCTTTATACTAAAATTATTTTATTTGAAATTTTTTAATTCAACAACGAATTAAATTTTGAATCTTTCATCATACAAATTTTAATGCTATATGTCATATAATAATATTATTTCTTCTAAAAGTTTGAGTCTATAATAAAAGAATATGCATGTCTCTAACAAAGTATTATTTTCTAATGTTTATTACTTTAATTATTAATGATCAAATAAATAACATTTATAAACAATTGTTCATTTTTTGGAATGAGGGTATAAGTTTGTTTAATTTGGTTAGGGAATACAAATAGGGCAGAATTAATCATTTGTTTAATTCATTTGGTCATGTTTAAACATAGATAATAGATTTACAAAATACTACTTAATCAATAAAAATAAGTCCCCATTATTTAGCATAATATAATAAATTTCGTACTTGAAAATATCCACCCTCGTAAAATATTAATACCTAAGACCTTTTTTGAATCTTTGCTTAACTGGACGCATTATTTTAGTATTGTTCACAAATGACATCAAGATAACATAGATATCCATATGATGATGTATAGTAGTTTTCAAATTGATATCTTGTGGAAAAATATAAAATAATTTTTTGTTTTAATTTTTGTCACAAAATTTTGAAAATAAAAAGCATTAAAAAAGAGTTTAATTTTGATGCACAAAGAATTTTACACAGTCATCGAATCAGATTCATGCATTTATATGATTTTAGAAGTA
This sequence comes from Stylosanthes scabra, assembly GCA_036250425.1. Taxonomy (NCBI): domain Eukaryota; kingdom Viridiplantae; phylum Streptophyta; class Magnoliopsida; order Fabales; family Fabaceae; genus Stylosanthes; species Stylosanthes scabra. The sequence goes on along the minus strand of JASCZI010241941.1, from coordinate 15,661 downwards.
ATGAGTTTAAAAATTAATTATTTTTGATGATGTGGTAACACCTGATTGGATGTATGTATAAAATTCTTTTACACTGACGGTGCATGAAAATTAAATTCCTAAAAAAATAATAGATACAAATAAGAATAAAATTGGTAGGAATATATAGAAAGGGTGCAACGGAAAAAGGAGGCCTAATTGAATGCAGGTTTTTGACAAAAAAAAAAAAAAAAAATAGAAAATCTAGTAGAACATGGAGATTTCATTGAATTAATAAGAAGAAGGAATTTGTTGGTGAAGCGGAATGGATAGAGATTGGCGCTGATTTGAATGCTGAAAAGGTGATATGGTTTGAATTGAATTTGTATGAAGACAGTTATTGCTGTTTCAAAACAGATTTGATTTTTCTATTTTTCGGTGCAGATAGAGTGAGAGAGGGATGACGAGTACCGGTGTCAATGGGTGGAGCGTGGGCGGGGATGCCTCCCGCTTCTTGTTTCTGAACCCTAAATCCCTCCCGACTATTGTCATCATGGCAAATTTTGTTTCTGTTATCGTCTTTTGTTTGTTTCTCGTCCTCATTTGATAATTTTAATGGAAATTTAAAATAAAATATTAAAAAATATAACATTAAAATAATAAATGATAATAATTCATGTGAACACGTGCAATTGACTAATTAAATGGAATCAATTTTATTTGACATCGAAATAATATTCTATTTAGTACAGAAATAAATTTAGCCAAAATCACTTGTTAAAATAGCATTATCCAATAAAATATTATTTAAATATATTTATATAAAATATTAAATTATTTAAAATTCAACATCATATTTTAAAAAAAATATAATCTAATGAGTAGATATAAAATGATTAAAAAGTTTATATAGATATTTTAGACATTTAAAAAATTTCTGAGTCACATCTATCTTGTTAGGAGAATTTTGCTCCATTTTTTCATCCCTATAAACAAAATTCTTCATATTTTTTGAATTTTCGTTCGTGGGGTCAATTGTTGGAGATTTTTGACACCGTAATTATGAGTTATTATGCTTCTATATTTTTCATTTTTTATATGTTTTTTTATGAATAGGTTTTTTTTATCCATCTGAATGGATAATTGATTTCAGTATATATAATGTTTAGGTTTTATGAGATATATTTCTTAAAATCAGAAGTAAAATTATTTTAGGAAACGATTTTGTTTAGACTATTTTTAGAAGTTGGGAATGAGATTATTTGCTTGTTAATTATAATGATGACAAATAAATAATTGATTTATTTCCTTTTAACAAATCTCCTATCTGGAATTTAAATTTGCTTGCCAATAATAAATAATAAGTTTCCTTAAACCCTAGCTATATCTCCCATTCTATTCTCTTTATCATCATCTCAGCCGCTTTCAATTCACTATCTCTCCCACTCCTTATTTTATTGTTTCTCTACTCTCTCCAACTCCTTATTTCAAGTGGAACCCATATCATTATCACGCTCGCCCACACTCATCATCAGGTTTTTAATCTTTACAATAACTATTTCAAGTGCCATTCATTTTTTTTTTTATGTTAGATGCTTTGAAATTTCTGTATGTGTTTTTATTTTCTTCTTTGGATAAATTAGGGTTTTGAAATATCGTATGTAAGTATAGAAAAAACTCGATTCTTTAGACCCTAATGATCTCTGATTTTACTTTTTAGTTTGATTCTAGATGTTAATTACTCAAAACAAAAAACATATGCTATACGTTACCTATAACTGCACATATCTTTGTGTATGATATGAATGGCAATGTGTTTTTCTTTTGTGTGGTAGAGACTTATGTACAGTTTATTCATTCGAGCTTGATAGTAGAAAAGTATTTGATAGCAATTTAATCAAGTGTATCTAAGTTATAATTTTAGGTGAAGACAATTGCACAAAATTTTCACATTTTGTTATTTGAATAATTTATTTTTTATTTTACTCTACGAGGTTGAATTCTTTTATTTTTTATTTTTAACTAATTTTTAAAAAATAAAAGAAAAGAAAACAATTTTTTAAAAAAATAACAAAATTTTGAAAAAATATGTGAATTTTAATAGCTAATTTTAGTATATATTTTTAATATTTTGGTTTATCCGAAGGAATGAGTAAGCTGCGAGGATCTTCGAAGGACATGAACGACGCAGAGCGTATAGTGTTTAACTTAATTCACAGCAAACAAAACATGGGGATTTGGATAGCAGACATAAAGCGAGAAACAACTCTCCCTGAAAGCATGATCAAGAAATCCATTAAGATGCTACAAACCAGGGGTGAAATCAAGGAGGTAGTTAACATTAAGAACAAGAGCAGAAAGCATTACATGGCGGCCGGTTTCGAGCCGTCGGAAGAAATCAGCGGTGGGAATTGGTATTCAGAAGGGAAACTTGATAAAGAGTACATATCTCAGTTAAGGGAAGCATGCCTGAGATACATCTCTAGGAGTTCGGTTTCGAGTCGCAACGGGATTTCGGAGTACATCACCAAAGGAGGGTGTTTCCCTTCAACCACAACAGAGGAGGTGGATCAGATTCTTGAAAACTTGGTCTTGGATGATGAGATCATAGAGGTGAAGAGCACTGGTTATGGAGATTATGAGAATTTCCCTGTTGGTAGAGTTTGTTATAGGTGTAAAAGCAAAGGAGGTGGTAGTAATAATAATAATGAAAATGGTGGAGGAAAAACTGGTGCCATGGCTTCAATTCCATGTGGAGTTTGTCCAAGAATTAACTGGTGTTCACCGGATGGGTTTATTAATCCCAAAACTTGTGAGCTTTATCAGAAATGGTTGGACTTCTAATAATTGATCCATGTTTTGTTTTGGTTTATTTACTCATTTCATTTACTTTTCAACAAGTTGTATATTTTTAATTCTTGATACATGGCTAAAAGTACTAAGGAGGAGGTTTAATTGCGTTGAAACTTCTTAAACATATTTTTGACACAAAATTGAAAGACAAGAGTATTTCTTAATTAGATTTATTATGAATGTTGACACAATTGGTTTTCTTTTTTCTTAATTGATAACATTTGTGTTTGAATAATGGATAAGCAAATGAGACATCATACAAGGGTCCATTTAACAGTATGATACATGCATGATGGGGTTTGGGTTAGTAATTACCAGTAAACACTCAATTTGATTTAAAACTTAAATACATGGCACTTATATTAATAAAGATCACCACTTAAATTAATGGATTTATAGTAGGTTCTTAGCTAGAGAACTTTTTCCTTGATCTAAAGATATATTCTCCTTTGATTTCACAAATTCAAACACATCTTGAGAGAAGGGAATGCTTGTGGAGACTGGTTGGCCAGAGAAAGCCTCAACAAACAGTTTGGGTTCCATTTCCTGGATTCCCCTCCAAAGGATTTAGAGCCTTTAATGTTTTTCTTCTCTTTTTTGGGCTTATACCGGTTCCTTTACCAAAATAAAATGTCTAACTTGTTGTTGGATTTTAAGTTAGTTTTTTTTAAGAAGATTTTAAGTTAGTTCAATAGCCTACAAACTGATAAAAAGGAAAAAAAAACCTATAGTTGAAAAAGGAGGAGGAGAATAAGGAGAGATATGAAAAAAAGAACCTTAGTTATAAACTTAAATAATATCTTGACAAAAAAAACAACTTAAATAATAGCAGCTGAGGCAGGAGTCAAGTTTGACGCACCGAGTTCAAGGATCATTGGAGGAAGTGAGGAAGTGAGGGACCATTAAGTGTACGTGAGTCGGTGTGTATGTGTTGTGATTCATATGATTGAAGGTTGTCCAATTCAATAAAAAATTAACGAGAAGAGATAGTCTTACATCGGGTTAACAATTTTTAATTTACAATAATTAATAGTTATTAAAGATAAAAATTTTGTTTTTCAATAAAATATTAATAATTTTTAAATTAATATAAATTTAATGGCTATGTAAGTAAAAAAATACTTATCCCTCCTCTTTAATTTCATATGAAACGAATTAAATATTTGAATGTATTAGGTATTTTAGTATTCTTAATCTTTAATTTTAGTTATAAAATATTATATAATTAAAATCAATTTAAGATCCACAGTTAAAAATATTGGAAGATATGAGACTATCAAATATCTGATTCGCTTCTAATTTTATATACTAAATTATAACTCTAACAAATATAAAAAAAAATTATAACTCTAACAATAAAAGTTGGTAAATGTTGATTAATTAAAAGTTGATTTTTTAAAAATTTTCTCTATTTAGATTTAGTTAAAAAGAAAATCTTACGTGTGAATGTATGAATTCCCAAAATGGGTTATGTGATTGGCCACTTTGGACACAACACACTGTGTTCTCTTCCTTCCTTCCTTCCTTCATCTCAAATCACTCTCACTTTTCACTATTCAGAACTCAGCACCGCAAACACACTCCTCCAAAACAAAATTGAACCCAAAATAAGTAAATAACAAAAGAAGCCTCATTTTATCGATTATTCCATCACAACACCCCAAGATCTGGGGATTCCATAATCACATCACTCTCTCTCTTAGATCCCTAATTCACCATGGCGCATCCAACACCCAAGCTTTTCCTCCTCCTTCTTCTATGCGCTATTTGCTATTATCCTCTCAACGCCATCGCCGGGTATTCTTAATTCATTCATTCATTTTTTATTTTTCCATTTCAGTTTTGCAAGTTTTCGTTGGATCTCATTCTTATTATTATTATTGGAAATGCAGAAAGAGCTATTACGACATACTTCAAGTCTCCAAGGGTGCGAGCGATGATCAGATAAAGAGGGCGTATAGGAAGCTTGCCTTGAAGTACCATCCTGATAAGAACCAGGGCAACGAGGAAGCCAATAAGCGATTTGCCGAAATTAACAATGGTACTTGCTTAAACCTCATATGCTTCTTTCTTGATTCTCTGGTTCATTCTTTTTTGCTATGCTATGATGTGTTTGGTGATGGAGCAAGTTCTTCATTTTAAGCATATATATGAATTTAATTTCTGTGGCATCCAATCAATCAGGTGCTACAAGTTATAAATTTTATCTTCCTGATAGCACCTGATTAGGTGTTACTGTAAAAGAGTTCACTTCATTTGACACTACTTAGAAAGTAAATTACAGTGTGATATCAGACTAAGAATTTTTCCAAAATTAAAGAAATACAAATGACAGATCATTGTTCAAAAGTTGTTTTTTAAAAGGGGAAAAAAAATCTTATTTTTAGAACCAATGCTCGATGCTTGATTAGTTTAGTTCTGTGTTTTGTTACTTGCTTCCCTTAAGTAGGTATTAGTTTGATTGTTGTCGATTAAGAAAACTAGTACGGAGAGAGTTTTACCCCGTAGATTCAACTAAGCTCTAGCCAAATTAGTTGGAGATTTGGAGTACCATGTCCCAGATACTAATGATTTGGACTGAAGAGAAAGAAATTGTATAAATGATTGCTTAGTGCACGAGGCTTGCTTCCAATTAGTAGATGAGATGTATGAAGCTTTATCCTTACAACCAGAGATTAAGAAAATTCTATGCCTTGATACAGTTCTTTTCACTTTTACTCTAAAACCCTCCATCCAATCAAACCCTCAGAGGATGTTTTGTTTTTTATTATTGCTAGCATATGAAGTCCTGTCGGACAGCGAAAAGAGAAGCATCTATGACAGGTATGGCGAGGAGGGTTTGAAACAGCACGCTGCTGGTGGAGGCAGAGGTGGCGCTGGAATGGGAATGAACTTCCAAGACATCTTCAGCAGGTAATTCTATAATCCATGCTCTGCATACGTACTTCTCTTTTACACATTGAGTTACTGGCCTTAGTAGAAAACTTTGTTTCTTATTTCATGTTGAATTTGAGGCTGTGAATGAATATATACATGAAAACAATAACAACCAAGCCTCAGATGACACCTTTCATGAATCGGCAGTATATATTTTATGCTTAGTTGCTTCTAATTCCCAATGTCCATATGCGTTTTAATTGACGGCCTGTACTCGCCCTCTTAGTCTCTTACCATTTTTAGAATTTATGATCATATGAGGAACTTTCTCTAGATCATCAATAAGCAAACTGCTGAAGAATTGAATTTGTGTTTTTTTTTTTCAAGTACACGCCTTCGTTTCATGATCATAATGACATCGTGGATTATTCTTTCAGTTTCTTTGGTGGTGGTTCAATGGAAGAGGAGGAAGAGAGGGTTGCAAAAGGTGATGATGTGATTGTTGAATTGGATGCATCCCTGGAAGATTTGTACATGGGAGGTTCCCTTAAGGTGAGGTCACTAGCTAGTGTTTTGGTTCCATGCATAAAGTTCATATGCTCATTGATGAGACATATCCATCACTGAGATATAGGATAATAGCATCATACCATCTACCAACTTCTGCAACATCTTTTTTGCCAAAGATAGATTCATATGGAATTAAGTTTGATACTATCAGTTTCACATGATAAATGTAACTTCTGTTCAAAATACCCTTTATACCTGGCTAAATCGATCCGCGAAATGAATTACAAAATAAACATTAGTGGCATTGCATAGCAGAACTGGATTCAGAGCTGCTAAAATGATTCATGTGGACATCACGCTCGGCTTCATTTGCCTCATGCACATCTTTGATTTGCATATGGCAAAAAATTTTCCTGGAGCATTCCCCCTAT